>CAJHNH020005224.1:329113-463103 GCA_905116865.2 Candidula unifasciata
CTAGTTCCAGAACAATCCAGAAATATATGCACGTGGTAAATGCGTATTTCAGTTGCTGGAGGTGCCAAAGACACTCTCCACCAGAAATTCAGTTTGTCGCTGATGGAAGTAGTTGGGCATGATAAGTTGGTTACTATACACCCGTAGAATTCCTACATAAGGTATTTCACCAGTTCCCACGTAAACCGGCCACTGGTCATATTACAAAATGACACAGCAGCTGAGCAAATGAAAGGCATTCCATAAGAAAAACACAGCTCACAGGGCTCCAAACAAGCACTAAACCCAGTAGCTCAGGCAGTGAAACTGTAGACTACCGTCCTTATGTGGAAACTGCATTAGCAAAGCGCTGTCAGAAGCAAAAATAACTTTGAAGCTTAACATTCTGCCAAGCCTTTCCTCGATTTTGGCTGGAAGTCTCTCTAACTATCAATGCAGAGGCTAAACAGCATGAAGAACATATGGCACAGCATCTGTAAGCTATTTAAAGTACACATTTTGAGATCATATAGCTTTACTGTGGCAGTTTATAGATGTGAGTCATGGTCTCTTAGTCTTTGGAAGGGGAGGGGGCAGAAAGCTTTTGAACTGAAATGGTGCAGAAAGATTCTTAGAATGCAGTAAACCAAGAAGAAGAAAAACACTAACATCCCACATGATCTGAACATCGAGGACAACTGGCTTATGAACAGCATCCTATTCAGAAAGTTGAGGTATTTTAGCCATATTAAGCATCATGGTAGCCTGGAGAAAATGGTGATGGAGGGTGCAGGTTCCAGAAAACGAAGAAAAGGTAGACCTCCAACAATGTGGATACAAGAAATTGAAGATTTTGGCTATGACAGCACAAAGGGCTGAAGAACTGGCTGGAGAAAAGAGGCTATCAGGCATGCCATGAAGAGACTAAAGTCCTGTAAAGGATCTGCTGACTGACAATGATAAGCACTGACTCATTCAGAAGGCAATAGCAAACTACTCACAATGTAAAATAGTAAATAAATGCTGGGGTTGGCATATCAGTAGTAAGTTAAACAATGATATGATGTTCAACCAATGTTAAATGCTGGGGTTGGCGTATCAGTAGTAAGTTTAACAATGATATGATGTTCAACCAATGTTAAATGCTGGGGTTGGCGTATCAGTAGTAAGTTAAACAATGATATAAAGTTCAACCAATGTTAAATGCTGGGGTTGGCGTATCAGTAGTAAGTTAACAATGATATGATGTTCAACCAATGTTAAATGCTGGGGTTGGCGTATCAGTAGTAAGTTAACAATGATATGATGTTCAACCAATGTTAAATGCTGGGGTTGGCGTATCAGTAGTAAGTTAAACAATGATATAAAGTTCAACCAATGTTAAATGCTGGGGTTGGCGTATCAGTAGTAAATTAAACAATGATATGATGTTCAACCAATGTTAAATGCTGGGGTTGGCGTATCAGTAGTAAGTTAACAATGATATGATGTTCAACCAATGTTAAATGCTGGGGTTGGCGTATCAGTAGTAAGTTAAACAATGATATGATGTTCAAACCAATGTTAAATGCTGGGGTTGGCGTATCAGTAGTAAGTTAACAATGATATGATGTTCAACCAATGTTAAATGCTGGGGTTGGCGTATCAGTAGTAAGTTAACAATGATATGATGTTCAACCAATGTTAAATGCTGGGGTTGGCGTATCAGTAGTAAATTAAACAATGATATGATGTTCAACCAATGTTAAATGCTGGGGTTGGCGTATCAGTAGTAAATTAAACAATGATATGATGTTCAACCAATGTTAAATGCTGGGGTTGGCGTATCAGTAGTAAGTTAACAATGATATGATGTTCAACCAATGTTAAATGCTGGGGTTGGCGTATCAGTAGTAAGTTAAACAATGATATGATGTTCAACCAATGTTAAATGCTGGGGTTGGCGTATCAGTAGTAAGTTAAACAATGATATGATGTTCAACCAATGTTAAATGCTGGGGTTGGCGTATCAGTAGTAAGTTAACAATGATATGATGTTCAACCAATGTTAAATGCTGGGGTTGGCGTATCAGTAGTAAGTTAAACAATGATATGATGTTCAACCAATGTTAAATGCTGGGGTTGGCGTATCAGTAGTAAGTTAAACAATGATATGATGTTCAACCTATGTTAAATGCTGGGGTTGGCGTATCAGTAGTAAGTTAAACAATGATATGATGTTCAACCAATGTTAAATGCTGGGGTTGGCATATCAGTAGTAAATTAAACAATGATATGATGTTCAACCAATGTTAAATGCTGGGGTTGGCGTATCAGTAGTAAATTAAACAATGATATGATGTTCAACCAATGTTAAATGCTGGGGTTGGCATATCAGTAGTAAGTTAAACAATGATATGATGTTCAACCAATGTTAAATGCTAGGGTTGGCGTATCAGTAGTAAATTAAACAATGATATGATGTTCAACCAATGTTAAATGCTGGGGTTGGCGTATCAGTAGTAAGTTAAACAATGATATGATGTTCAACCAATGTTAAATGCTGGGGTTGGCGTATCAGTAGTAAGTTAAACAATGATATGATGTTCAACCAATGTTAAATGCTGGGGTTGGCGTATCAGTAGTAAGTTTAAACAATGATATGATGTTCAACCAATGTTAAATGCTGGGGTTGGCGTATCAGTAGTAAGTTAAACAATGATATGATGTTCAACCAATGTTAAATGCTGGGGTTGGCGTATCAGTAGTAAATTAAACAATGATATGATGTTCAACCAATGTTAAATGCTGGGGTTGGCGTATCAGTAGTAAAATTAAACAATGATATGATGTTCAACCAATGTTAAATGCTGGGGTTGGCGTATCAGTAGTAAATTAAACAATGATATGATGTTCAACCAATGTTAAATGCTGGGGTTGGCGTATCAGTAGTAAATTAAACAATGATATGATGTTCAACCAATGTTAAATGCTGGGGTTGGCGTATCAGTAGTAAATTAAACAATGATATGATGTTCAACCAATGTTAAATGCTGGGGTTGGCGTATCAGTAGTAAATTAAACAATGATATGATGTTCAACCAATGTGAGTTATCACTGAAATATATAGAGTTGTTTTGCTTTATTTTTAAAAAATTAATTTTTGCTTTTAGTTATTTAACATTGCATAGAATATATATATATATTAATTGAAACAGATTGTAGAGAATACATAAGTTTAATATATTTCAGTCTATTTCTAAATACTATTATAATCATATTATGTAATGTATCTTTAGGAATGTTTAAAGTGATCTCCGATACCTTTATTCTGTTTTAAGATATATTAACACTTCATAGGCAAACATAATGTAAAGGATATGAAATTAACTTTTTAAATTCAGGCACTCCGATTCAGAAAGGACACGAATGAGAAAGCGCAGCCATTTCACACAGCTCACCATTCGTGTGTGAGATGATCAAATTCCCCGTACAGCTGTCCCATGGTGATAGACTTAGGGTTGAGAACATAGGCATGTGTGGTCTGGAAGTCAGTCATGGCTGGCGAGGGATGACCTTTGAGACTTGTCTGAGCCTTTTGTAACATCTCATAACACTGAAGGTATAATATTCATTATCTCATAACTCTGAAGGTATAATATTCATTATCTCGTAACACTGAAAATATAGTTTTCGTTATCTCATAATACTAAAGGTATAATATTTATTATCTTATTACACTGAAGGTATACTATTCATTATCTCATTACAATGAAGGTTTAAAATGCATTATCTCATTACACTGAGGGTATAATATTCATTATCTCATTACACTGAAGGTATAATATTCATTATCTCATGACACTGAAGATATAATAGTCATTATCTCATAACACTGAATGTATAACATTCATTATCTTTTTACACTAAATAAAGCTTAAAGTATGGTGTACATCATCTCCTAACATTAAATGTGTAATATTCATAATCTCACAAATCTATACACACACACACACACATGCTCAGCCACACAGACACACACACGCACGCATACACGCATGCATGCACGCATGCACGCACGCACACACGTGTGCAGGTGTTATTAATCAGCAGGTTATTTTCATAACATTGCTCTCTTCACAACATGACTTAAAGCCTTTCTGTTTCTCGCCAAATCACTGGCCAAATTATGTATTTCAAATAAAATTGTATTTGTGGTTTTGTTTTTCATCTTGTCTACTAATTTCACTTATCAAAACGAACGACAAAATTTATCTGGACAAAATTTCTGCATTTAAATTTAAATCTTTACCTTTGTTTTCCCAGAACATGTTGGTCCAACCAGCATGAGGCCATGACGAACTACAGTGGTCTCATAGAGCTGAATACACTTGTTGATGAAACCTGTGGCAGATTTGAAAAGAATTAATCTGTTTCTATTTGGGTTTTTTTTTAAAAACATTATGTCTATTTTATCTTCAAATTAATCTGATCTCCAGAATAACCCAGTCAAGGTACCAGTTGAGCTGAGTCAAGAATTGCACACAGCACTCAGGGAATTCCTATGTGTGCTCCGTCTTCATTTTCAGCAGCCAGTGCAGAGTTCCAATACTGATGGTACAGGTCACAATTTGGTTATATGTCCGTCTTGCCTATCCTCTGAGTGTAGAGAGCCGACAAGAGCCTCTGGTTACGCCCAGGTGCCTCATCCTCTCCAGGCCATAATAATCTTGTTTCTCTACTGATTCCGTTGCTTGTTCCCAAAGGGCCTTGACCACATCTGCCTTGTCATGTATCAATTCACCACCCTCAAAGGAAAGGCAAGATGGACATACAATCAGACTGCTACTGACAGCACTGGTATTGAAACTCTGAGTTGCTGGTGAAGATGGGGATGGAGCACTTATAGGAATGCTGTGAGTGCTGTGGTGTCAGTTCTTGAATCAAATCACACAGGCAGCCCAAATGATGGTCTGACCTGAGCATGTGAAACTGAACACCAAGAAGAAGAATATTTTATTATATAACTTTGCATAAATAATAATGATGAACATTTGACAGAAGCAAAACAAAATGTGAAGAAATAATCTCACCATCAACATCCTTGAGTCCATTCTTAAGACAAGACTTTCTCAGGGATGTCTCCAGTTCTCCATAATCAATGGTCTCCTCTCTGCAAAGTTTTAAAAATACCAAGGAATTTAGTTTATTGTAAATCAACAGAGTTAAGATGTTATATCTTCTTTCTTTCTGTCTTTCTTTCTCTCTTTTTCTTTCTTTGACTTTCTTTTTTTTGTTCTTTCTTTCTTTACGCTTTCTCTTCTTTTTTTTTTTCTCTTTCTTCTTCTGCCTGCTTCTCCTTCTTCCTCAGCCCTTTCTCCATCAATGAAGCACAAACCCTCAGGTAATGTCATTTCCTCTTGCAGTGAATTTTCCCTCTTTTGACCACATTCCTGATTTTATCTCTTCTGGTCACTTCTGCAGCCCTTCTCAGGCATCTAATTTCCATGGTTACTAACAATGCATTGCCTGGCATATTTTGCTGTATCTCATCAGGTACATAACTACACAATTTACATCAAACTACACAATTTACATCAAACTAAACAATTTACATCAAACTAAACAATTTACATCAAACTACACAATTTACATCAAACTAAACAATTTACATCAAACTACACAATTTACTTCAAACTACACAATTTACATCAAACTACACAATTTACATCAAACTACACAATTTACATCAAACTACACAATTTACATCAAACTACACAATTTACTTCAAACTACACAATTTACTTCAAACTACACAATTTACATCAAACTACACAATTTACATCAAACTACACAATTTACATCAAACCACAATTTACATCAAA
Organism: Candidula unifasciata; assembly: GCA_905116865.2. Taxonomy (NCBI): domain Eukaryota; kingdom Metazoa; phylum Mollusca; class Gastropoda; order Stylommatophora; family Geomitridae; genus Candidula; species Candidula unifasciata. The sequence continues at coordinate 334,957 of CAJHNH020005224.1, forward strand.
CTACACAATTTACTTCAAACTACACAATTTACATCAAACTAAACAATTTACATCAAACTACACAATTTACATCAAACTACACAATTTACTTCAAACTACACAATTTACATCAAACTACACAATTTACTTAAACCTACACAATTTACATCAAACTACACAATTTACATTAAACTACACAATTTACTTCAAACTACACAATTTACATCAAACTACACAATTTATATTAAACTACACAATTTACATTAAACTACACAATTTACTTCAAACTACACAATTTACATCAAACTACACAATTTACATCAAACCACAATTTACATCAAACTACACAATTTACATCAAACCACAATTTACATCAAACTAAACAATTTACATCAAACTACACAATTTACATCAAACTACACAATTTACATCAAACTACACAATTTACATTAAACTACACAATTTACATTAAACTACACAATTTACTTCAAACTACACAATTTACATCAAACTACACAATTTACATCAAACCACAATTTACATCAAACTACACAATTTACATCAAACCACAATTTACATCAAACTACACAATTTACATTAAACTACACAATTTACATCAAACCACAATTTACATCAAACTACACAATTTACATCAAACCACAATTTACATCAAACTACACAATTTACATCAAACTACACAATTTACATCAAACTACACAATTTACATCAACAATTTAATGAAGGACAGAACAAAATCCTTTTCAGGGAAAAACACAAATCACATTGTCTCAGTCTATATACAGCCAGTTTTAACGTATGTGAATTCTGGATTTTAATAAACAAGCAAAACCGTTTCTTGAAGCCTCAGATATGTTGTTTTAGAGAAAAATTCTAAGAATTCCTTGGACACCAAAAAAGAGTAGCGCAGATTTTTTTTTTTTTAAAGAGGCGTACGCTCAAAGAAAACTTATCACAAACATCAGAAAGAGACAGTCATCATTTTCTGGCTATATTATGATAAGAAGGAAAACTGAAACATGTTGTGACCACTGGAAAGATCTGTGAAAAGAGAGACAGAGGAAGACAACCCAAGACAATCATTGACAGCCTTTTGTCATGGCACAGAGGAGTGTCAGCACATGAAGTGATACATGTTGCTAAAGATAACAGATTGCAAAAAGAAATGATTATACATGCCTTTTGGCAAAGCCCTTGATGATAATAATATTCGTCAATACAATGTGATAACATAAAATGTAATAAAATAAAAATCACTGAAGTTATGTTTGTTCTTCTTCTTCTTCTCTTTCAGCATTCCAAGCCCTTGAGGTTCATTGCTGCAGATATCACCTGCCTCCATTCATCTTTCTGGTTGGCCTTCTCTTTCCAGTTGGTGACACCAAGTGTTTGCAGGTCTGTTTGGACATTATCTCTCCATTGTCTTCTTGGTCTGCCACGTGGTCTACGGCCATTCATCTCCCTGGTGCATACATTTTTTACTGCTCTGTCATCTGATATTTTTTCAATATGTCTCAACCAATTTAGTCTTTTAGCTCTCATGACGCCAGTGATCAAAGATGATTTAAACAGATTATGAATTTTGTTGTTGCTTCTCACTCTAAATTTCCCGCTGATTGCATAGCCATGCTTGTTAGGCCTAATAAATACACAAATATCCAGGTTACCAAGGTATCCAGTGATACTTCCTGTGGGGATGGGGGTGGGAGCGAGGGGGCACAGACACAGAGGGAGAGAGAGACAGATAGAGAGAGAGAGAAAGAGAGAGAGAGAGAAAGAGAGAGAGAGAGAGGGAAAGAAAGAAGATAACATCACGTTTAATTAGCATGTAGATAACCCTATCAATGCCTATACAACTTACTTGATGTTGGGGAATAGATCAGACACAATGCCACTAAATAGTTTCAAGTCATCCACTAGGAATTTTGGCACATTCACATCTCGTATGGCTCTCAGTGCAATAAGTTCCTATCAAGAGAAAAATGCACAAAGTGTTTATATTATGCACATTTTTATCTGGGAAAAAGTTAGTGAATATAATTTAAATTTAGACACAGACAGATAGACAAATGTACAGCCACATAAACATAGACACATATACACATTCCCACACATAGGCATACAGATATACAGACACATATGTAGACACACACATAAACAAACATACAGGCAGACAAATTCACAGATGCACAAACATACACATGAACATATGCACACACAAAAATTCTAATTCCATAGCAACAAAGATTAACTTCACATCTGCCATTATAATTTTTATGCTGGCTACTTTTTGTGAGAGTTCGTCAAGGCATTTGTTAGGCTGAAACTTTGTTTTTTTTTTTAATAATGAAGACACAAACAATACATGGCACAATTTATTGCCTGGCATATTTCTCTGTATCTTGTCAGCTGCATACTACAGTAACAATTTAAAATGAAGCAAATAAATTAACCCTAGAAACTGAAACAACAGTCCCCGTGGTAGAGCGGCTAGACGCTTGCTGTGGATCGGAAGGTCATTGATTCGCTCTCTGGCGGAGCCGGACTTTTTTCAAAAAGGACCTTGGCTCTCAGGTCGACCCAGCCATTAGTGGGTACCGGGTGCAGTCCCGGGAAGTAGAGACAGCCGGCGTGATACTGACCACATCACCCATCTTGTGCTGATTGGTCTATAAAAATATAGGTCTAGCCCTATATGCCCTATATGCCTAAAGGCGTAGAAAAGGGTCCTTTACATTTTCTTTAAAGAAACTGAAACAACAAAATCGACTACATTCATGAACTGTCTGTTTCACCATGGTAATTGTAAGGTGACGACCATTTCTTTTTCTGCAAAGTTCTGGTTCCAACCGGCTGATCGCTGACACTTCCGTATATCGAAGTAATCTACCGTTGGCCGAATTGTAATAATTCAAAATGCATCATCCTTGTACCCAGAATTTAGAATATGGCACGCAATTGTTGATGAAGGATTTTGTTAACCAGTCACCTGATTCGTTGTTGTTGAGTTGTTAGTGTTCTGAATTGCTTTTACTACCCATAGTGGAATATGTTCAGCAACCCATTTCTCCAGTCATCTATCAGTTCTGCATACCTACGCAGCGTTACAGGTGGATTTAAATTGGTAAATACATCTGACTGTAGTATGCAGATATAGCGAAATATGCCAGGCAATAAATTGTACAGTCTATTGTTTGTGTCTTATTTGTTAGAATTCACAACGGGGAAACATTGTTTTGACTTTTTTTCTTTTTTGTATTCATTCATTCATTTTCTTATTCAACTAAGTTTACTTAGGGGCCAAAATTGTGAGAAATGGGTCACGGGTTGAATATCTTTGTTCTTCTTGTGATTGCAACTGGGACATTAAAGCCAAAAGACAAGTTTTTAGTGACTGAGAGAGAGAGAGAGAGAGAGACAGAGACAGAGACAGAGTGTGAGTGAGTGAGTGTGAGTGAATGAGTGAGTGAGTGAGTATGAGTGAGTGTGAGTGTGTGTGTGTGTGTGCGTGTGTGTGTGTAGGGGGAAGCACGAGCACGCGCCCGTGCGTACGTGCATGCATGTTTTTAAAAAACTCTTTCATCTGACTCACAAGGCCAAGGCTGGCTCCACACGTAGACAATGAACTGAATAATTGCAAAAGTCCCCTGTGCCTGGAGTTACCTTCATCTTAAGATATGCAACTGTTTTTGTTTTTTTGGGCAATTAAAGGGCAAATAGACTATATTGCCATAGTTGCAGATGGTTGGCCTCTGCACCACACCAACACTGTTAATGGCTTCCTACCTAGAGGCCCAATGAACGCATGATGCACCAATTTTATGACTTTATTTACTACCCCCTTTTATTTACTAACCGGGATAGAACTGACACTATTAGCCACTGAACATTAATGTGCATGCTGAGTGTAGAAACTATGGATGCGTCCAGAGTGCCATGAAGATAACACAAATCATAATTCAGCTTCAAAGAAAGTTCCAGGTAGAAACAAGAGAAACCCTAACCTCTTCCATATCTGGATACATCCTCTTCAAGTTCCCAGCTGCAGATATCACAGACTTGACTGCCCTCATCCCAAAATCGTAGTGATCCTGTGGGAAAATGTCAATGCAGTAAAGGTAGTCCAGACATGCAAACACATACTGAGCACATACTGCAGTACTGCCCTTACCTCTCCCAGCAAAGACTGTGGATCTAGCGCAGGGGATCCACATTGCGAGAGAAGCTTTGGGGGACCGGTGGCGACCTTAAACGCACAATCCTATTTTTGACCCAGACGGGACTCAATGTGTAGCATGACTGATGTCGAACGCAGAAGAAGAAGAAAATGCAAACACAATTTTCTGGTGAAACATATGGATGTGCAACATGGACCATTTTGCAGTCACCAAAGAAAAGCAGGTCCTTTCAACTTCAGTGCTATTGAAACATTTTTATAATACTGTAGATCATGGAGAAAATAAATAGTGTCATTATACAACATGGTTATGTCTGGCTTGAGGGTCACATAATACCTGAAAAATTATTTGGTCTGACCCTGTTAAGGCAATCAAAATTAAATGTTTCAACAATTACGGAAGGTATTTTTAAAGATATTTTCTTACATGGTCAAACAAATTTGCTAAACCCTATTATACAAGATCTGAATATCAAAGGAAACTATCTCATCTTAAGGGGTGTGATGTCTCAGAAAATGATGTACTTTAACCCTTTTAAATACTGTACAACTCTGGGCTTGCTGCTAAAGATGGTAAACAGAGCTTCTCCTAAGTGCTATGGTGCTAACTATCAGCAACATAGGTGTTTGAAAAGAGGAGTAATAGAAGGTACGGTTTCAGGGGAAAAAAAGCAAGGACTGACCGGCTCAAAGGAGGGGCACAGAATACTGGAGACATCTTAGTCATGAAAATATTTGATGAGAAAAACTAGCAATGGACAGAGTAGTTTTCCAACAGGCTGTAATGGAAGCAGTGTTCAACAAAAACTTGTTACATGATTATGATGAGTCATGACAAGCATTAACATCTCCTTACAACATGAATTCAAATATTCAAATACTGATGCAGCCTAATGTAATTATTACATTACATGGTAAATTTGATTATTATTTCACAAAAGGTGGATGGCTATAGCATTTGAAAGATTAAACAGCAATAAAAGTCCATGGTTAAGCACCAGCAAGGAGATCAAAATTAGAATTTTGAGAGCATGCATCTATCCTGTAGCAACATACAGATGTGAGTCGTGCACTATTTCCCAGTCCTTCAGAAAGAGAATAGGGGCTTTTGGGCTGAAATGTTATAGAAAGATCCTCAGAATATCTTGGACAAAGAAGAAGAGAAATACTGACATCATGAAAGATCTGAACATCAAGGCAGGTTGGCTAATAAACAGCATCCTGTCTCGGAAGCTGAAATATTTTGGTCCTATCAAGTGCCAGGACGGATTGGAAAAAAAATAGCAGAAGGCAGGGTACTAGAAAGGAGGGGCAGAGGCTGACCAACATGAAGATGGGCACAGGATATAAGTGACTCCTTATGAAAGTACATGAGGTGGGAGAGCTGACGAGAGAACAAGTTTCTTTCAGGCAGACCATGATGACAGCAACGTGCTATATGATGATTTCACAAATGGCAGACTAAATACAATCAATACAAATTTTCAAAGAATAATAATAACAGAATCAGCAACCTGTGAGCTCAACTGTTCTGACGACAGCTTGAATGTGGTGACAATCTTCTGTGACAAGGCTTTAGCGCTGGAGAATCCAAATGAGAACAGTGAGATCTCGGCAATCAGGGCGTAATCTGGCACCATCATAGCCACAGGTCTAAACAAGGCCTGTAGGTAGAGGAAGAATTATGGCTGTTAGTAGTATTTATGACAACTCATAGATAGCATCATGTCTCAGAAACTGAAATGGTTTGGTTGTGTTAACCCACTTTACTGCAAGCAATCAAAAAATGTGTGATTAATTACTATATAGATCAAGATACTACTAGCAAATAGCATACACTATTAGTATATTATGCTATCTTGTATATGAAATACTATTAGCATGTTGGCTCTTTGTTGGCTGCTGAAGAAAGGGTCGGAGTATGTATGGGAATGTCCCAAGTGCAATTATGTCAATTTTTGATTCATTCATTGTACATCACATTGTGACAATTGGATCTATTTGTAGAAGGGAGTTAAAGGAAAACAATTTTTTTACGGTCTTGAGTTCATTTGAGTAGAGAATTGACAACACAGCACTTGGGGAATTCCCATACATGCTGTGTTCTCATCTTCAGCAGCCAGTGCAGAGTCCCAGTACTGATGGTACCAGTCACAATCTGGTTATATGTCTGTCTTGCCTTTCTTCTGAGTGTAGTAAGCTGGCCAGACCCTCTGGTTACACCCATGTGCCTCATTCTCTCCAGGCCATAATAATCATCTTTCTCTACTGATTCTGTTGCTTGTTCCCAAAGGGCCTTGACCACATCCGCCCTGTCAAGTTTCAGTTCACCATCCAGTGGTGCAGATCCAGCCAGTCTGTCTATTTGTTCATTACCCACCACACCGGCATATTCTGGAGAAAAGATCTACAGTATGCTCACTACCCATGACCTTTTCAGTGAAGCTTGCCACTCTGCTCAAAGCAACCATGTCCTCACCTTTCTCAGCATGCTTACAGTCTTTTGTCATTGCACAGAAGGGTGTCAGTACACAAACTGACATTTACTGTTGGAAACTGCAGGATGCTGAAAGGTATGATCACAAGCACCAGCTGGGAAAGTACCTTATGATGATGATGATGATTTCAAGCAAAGTGTTATATCCTCTTTGTCAATTTTTTTTTTAATCTGAGCAAATCAAGAAAGCTTGTTATTTATTCTAATATTTAGCATAGTATAATACAATGTTATACGCTTTGTGTGTTTCTATTGTTTTTATTGTCTGCTTTGACAAGGAAGTGTTAAAACAAAACAGCATACATAGAGGGTATAAAACCATAAATTCTTCTTCTTTTTATAGGTGCCAATCAATTAAAAAAATAATTTGTTTCAATATATTCGGTTTTGTTTAAGGGCAGCAAACATAAATTATTAAAATTTTACATAACCAGAGAGGAAAAGTAAACAGGAACATGTTTCTTAAATACAGCTGTTGCTCAGCATATGTCCTTAATTTGTTCCAGGTAATAGGACGTATATAAGATGGAACGTATATTAAACAAATGTTTCCATAAGAAACAGAAGAAGAATGATAAATGTATTTCCATGAAAAGAAAATTCCTATTGTGATTGCCCTATGATAGATTGATGGAGTTGTAACAAATAATTTAAACACTGCTCAATATTAGAATACATAAATACATAAGCAATCAAATGAAAAAAATGTTAATGTAACCTCACTTTAACTTCTTGAGAAGAGTTGAGTGCCTGTTAGGATGGTGATGAGATGTGAGGAGAAGGAGATGATACTGTTTGGTAGGAGTGTCCCCTTTCAATAAAACTTCACGAACCTGGAATCCTTACGTTATTTCTCTTAATTTTTTTGTTTTGTTTTGTTGCCAAGTTGGACCTGGCTGAGGCTCACCAGGTTTAACTTTTACTAAAAATCTGTCCAAAGAACTTTGCCTCTGCTTCTTTGCAGGATGTTCCAGAAATACACCACTGTCAGATCCTTCTAGACAATGGGGTAATGGCTTGTTGGGATGGTGATTTTCTGCAAAGTTTTTGACATCCATCCATTTATGAAACATTTTATTGATAAATGAGAGAGGTAAACAAGAGCAATGCACAATGCACTGACTCACTTTGACTTATACAAGTTCTAGCACACAAGTCTTATAAAAAAATAGTTTGTATATCAAGCACACAAAAAACAATTTTGCATCTAAATAGTTTGTATACCAAGCTGGACATATACCAAAGCGGTTGTAAACTGAGGTACCACTGAATACTGAGGATTCAGCAACATGGATTTATATGAACATAAACACAGACCTGATCCATGAATCTGGTGATCATATGAGATATTGAACCATGATCAACTATACTTATCTACATGGCACACGATGATGATACAGTTATCAGGTCGTCTACTTAAGACATTTTTACCTTCAAATTATCCGGAAGCTCAGTCCTGCCTGCATAGCCAGGGTTCATTGTTATAAAGACAGCACAGGATGGTTTTAGTACAATTTCCACACCCTCAAAGATGAATCGGTCAAGCTGCAGAAAAACATGCTGATAATCTGCTTTTCTGGATGTGAATACTGTACAAATAAAATGAATTGTTGTTTAAATTAAGAAAATTAATATTACAGAGGGGTAAAAGATGTTGGGGCTGACCTCTACCAGGATACAAAGATCTGTGCAAGACAGACATAAACGATACAGGTATTGGGGTGCAAAGTATCATGGACCATGTTATATGGAGGGGCACATTAAAAAGGGAATGAGAATGAAGGAAGAAATTATTGCACAGGATGAGAGCTGAGCATCTGAGAAGAAACATGCTAACCACAAATGTTGGCAGCAAGGGCCCTGAAATCCCTTTTTGAAATTGTGGAAGCCTTTTCTTAACATCGACGGGTCATGCTAGTCACACTCGCCATCACCATGGACTGTGAATCCCAAGTCTCACCATAGCACAGCATAACATCATCATCTGGAAAGATGGAATGATGGCAACAGTATGCGATTCTAAAATCCTAGTCAGCATATGGGGTTTAGGAGTTATGAAGAGGGTTCACAATTCCTAAATACCTGACTGATTCAGCCATAGGTGATTTTGCAGCAGACTGCTGTGAACTAATTTTGTCAATGGTATGTATGTCAATCGTTTCGTAAGCAATGGCAAACTACAGAATGTATAACTGCCTAGTAGAACCAACAACATATGCTGAGGTTAGTTTACAGCATCCTATAAAGATTATACAGCCAAGGTAACTAGTTGTTACTATTTTCTGTTTCACGTTACTATTTTCTGTTTCACATTACTATTTTCTGTTTCACGTTACTATTTTCTGTTTCACGTTACTATTTTCTGTTTCACGTTACTATTTTCTGTTTCACGTTACTATTTTCTGTTTCACGTTACTATTTTCTGTTTCACGTTACTATTTTCTGTTTCACGTTACTATTTTCTGTTTCACGTTACTATTTTCTGTTTCACGTTACTATTTTCTGTTTCACGTTACTATTTTCTGTTTCACGTTACTATTTTCTGTTTCACGTTACTATTTTCTGTTTCAAGTTACTATTTTCTGTTTCACGTTATGATTTTCGGTTTCACTTATGGGTACAGATAACACCTGTGTGACACTATGTTAAACATGGTTGTAAAATTTTCTTTCAAGTTGCAGTGCATCTATCTACCTGTGAGCCAAGGAACCAGCAGTCTGCATACAAATAAGTCAGATCTGTAAAATGGATGCAAAACTCATGTTCTTGAACAAGATCAAGTCGAGAAGTGGATGAACAACCAGAACTTTCTGCCAAAGTTTACAGAAGGTTGTTAAATGAGAGTTTATAAAAAAGTTCAATGAGAAAACACAATGAAACAAAATGTTTAATTAAAAAAACTAGTCAATAATTGTTGACAACCATGATTTGAAACTTTAGTATCTACACATCGGTGAGAATCATTTGAAACATGGATGCACAGATACTCACTCTGTCACCCTGGGCTTTCTGAATGGTAGTGATCTGTTGAGCTACTACTGACAACACTTCGATGTCGATTCGGTTGAACTCATCAAAACAAGCCCATGCACCAGCACTTTTGAGAACAAAACAAAATGACAAACGGCGTCAATTTAAATTCAGCTATAGGTGTATGATGTGATGTACCATAAAAGTACAAATATGATCTATTTTCTTTTAGAGCAACAATCTTTTCTCTAGGGCATGCCGGCATGGTGGGTAATGAACAGGCAGACAGATTGGCTGGATCTGCACCACTGGGTGGTGAACTGATACATGACAAGGCAGATGTGGTCAAGGCCCTTTGGCAACAAGCAACGGAATCAGTAGAGAAAGAAGATTATCATGGCCTGGAGAGAATGAGGCACCTGGGTGTAACCAGAGGGTCTGGCCGGTTCACTTCACTCAAAGGAAAGGCTACAGGGACATAGAACTCTATTGTGATGTGTACCATCAGTACTGGAACTCTGAGCTGGCTTCTGAAGATGAGGACAGAGCGTGCATAGGAATGCACTGAGTGATGTGATGTCAATTCTTGACTCAACTTAACTCAACTCTTAAAGTAACATTGATTATATTCATTTTACAGCATGGCTACTCTTTAAATGGTGTGTTTTTTTTTTTTTTTTTTTGGGTTGCTTCTTTTATTATAAAATATTTTGTGACCATGCAAAACAATTCAAAATATAAAACTTTACAGAAGGTATATCTTCTCTTCAACAATCAGCATTTTCTATGTGTCTGTTACAGCATGAGTTACAAATATAACAGTGTACTTGAGGGTTTTCACTGCTGCCTCACAGTTTGTCTGCAGGTCTTCACAAGTACCACATAGTTTGTCTTACAAGATCTCTATTTTGAGCCAGATTTCTTCTCTCTAATGGCGAAGTCTAGGCAACCTGGTGAGACATACTGAAAAATTTGCTTTGTGTACTACAATTACATATGGCAAAACCAATGAGGCCAATACAGTGTATGTGTGCTCTGAGTTCAGACTGTCCCATTCTGAGCCTGAACATTTTTGGGGGCGGGTTTCTCTCAAGCCAATTAATACTGTCTAGTTCTGGTCTGTGATTTTTTTGGGTCTTTTTTTTCCAGTTAATCTTTCCATATTTTTTGTTAATGATTTTCTTTGCCTTCATTCTTTGTCAGATTTCTTTAAATGAACTGACCAACCAAACATGCGTGCACACACGCACATGCATACCGCACGCATGCACACACATACATGCACGCACACGTACACACACACAATAATATAGGCACGAATTATAAGAAAATGGGGTTTCATTAGTCAACATTGTTAGCAAAGCAGTAATGCTCTTCAAACACAATGTAACCAATGGTCTTTACATGAAAAGTAACCAAAAAAAAGATAGAAATCAAACCACTTTTCTTCCCACTTAAGCTCAATAATAAGAAATCAGCTATAGACAGTACCTGGCCAGACCCTTGAAGAACTTTCCCATGGCCATGAAGTCAAGTTGATCAGAACAGTTAAACACCACACACTGAATGGCAAAAGCTTTGGCAAGATCCTGAGAATAAATGAGACTTTCATAGTGAAAAAAATGATTTATCTTACTTTAGAAAAACATATATACTACCACCTAGTGAAAGGTCATTGAAAAAGTGTGGCCATTGAACAAGTGCAGCCATTTCTCTTTCTTTTCTTGGTACATTTTACAAAGTCTGGCCCAGTAAGAGAGTGACTTCCCTTGCCATTCATACGTCAAAAGGATGCAGGGGTGTCACATATTCCTTACTGTCAACACTTTCAGGAGAATGGGTGCAGCAATATTTTTCTATTACTACATTCCATGTAAGTGCTTTCTTTGTCTCGTGGGGGGGGGGGGGAGAGGGGGGAGGGGGAGAAGCTACCATCAATGAAAATAGAAACATAAAAACATCCCAGGTTTGATACCCAAGAATTGTAGCATCTGCGGCCCTTCCCCCTGTAGGGCCTCTTACTTGTACACATGTGCCTGCAGTGCATGAAACAGATTCACAACAGCTTAACCTCCCACAAACATTACATACACCAAGTGAACACCAAACCAAGCCAGCCATATCATAACACCCCTGAAACACAGGAGAGATCCTGCAATCGTATGAGGCAAGAGTGTCAAGGGAAGTCACTCCCTTCCTGGGCCGGACTTTGTAAAATCAACCCTTTTCTTTTTTCCTCTGTTGTTTTTGTGTGTTGTCTCCACAAAGGAAGATGGTCACAGTGCAGTCATTGCAGTCCTTGTAATGAGGCCCCAACATCCTGTACAGTGTGACTCTCATACTACAGTGTGAAAACCATGAGCATTTAAAAAATAAAATTAAATAAACTATCCACCATGAAAATGAAACTCTAGTACTCAGGGATCATGAAACTGGTAATAACATTATTTACCCTTTTCAACCACAGAGCGACACCAGGCTAGGGTTGGGACTAAGGTTAGGGTTACGGTCAAATCTAGGGTTAGAGTTGGGGCTATGGTTAGAGCTTGGGTTAGGTCTAGGGTTATGATTAAGGCTAGGGTAAGAGCTAATTTTAGGGCTAGGGTTAGGACTAAGGTTAGGACTAGGGTTACGGCTATGGTTAGAGCTAGATCTAGGGTTAAGGACAGGGATTATGGTTACAGCTAAGGTTTGAGCTAGGGTTAGAGCTTGGGTTAGGGCTAGAGTTAGGGCTTGTGTTAGGGATATGGTTAGGGTTTGGCTTATGGTTAGGGCTTGGGTAAGGGCTAGGGTTAAAGCCAGGATTAGGGCTTGGTTTATGGCTAGGGTAGGGCTAGGGTAGGGCTAGGGTTAGGTTAGACTCCTTCCCCCCCCCCCCCCCCCCTCCCCCAACAAGCATGTCATAAAAGGTAATTATCTGTAGTTTTTCACTGGAAGCTGGAGTGCATCTCCCTGAGAGGCCCGGAACCACCAGTCTACATACAAATAAGCCAGATCTGTAAAACAGATGTGCACGCAAAACTCAAGTTCCGGAACAAGACCAAAGTCCATAAGTGGATGAACTTTCTGCCAGAGTTAACAGCCATTGATTATTACGAAGAATATCAGTTGCTTTAGAAATACAACATTTCCTTGTCCCATTTTAGGCTTCAACAACCTTCAAGTTATTAACAGCAATAAAAATACTATAAAATAATAAAAATAACCACAATAATGTTAATGATTCAAACACATGATCATGCTGTCAGTTGGTAAGTGTATTTGCTACCTCACCACTGTGGCCTCACTTAACACAGTAGCATCAATAAACCTCCTCAGACTATTTTAAAGAAAACTTATAACATTTTTTAAAGACACTGATAAGACCAGTCATTTTCAGTCTCTGAAACTTGGAGCCCAACTAAAAGAGATGAAATCTCATTGCAAATTTTTGAAAACAGTCTTATGACAAATCCTTGGACCCATCAAAGATGCAAATAGCAGGGAAGGGAGAGTGGGAAGCAACAAACGAATTCATAAACTGTTTAAATCACCACTAATCACACGGAGACGTGTCCCTGCAGCGTGGCACCCGAAAATGCTGAGCATGTGCTCCAACACTGTCAACTGTATGCTGACAACAGAGACGCAATCTGGCCTGTTCCAACCACAATAAAGACAAAACTGTATGGTACACAAGAGGATATGGATTGCACGATAGCTTTCATAAAGGCTACCGGCCTCCTGATATAAGTTTTCTGACAGAAGGATCGAAGAAGAAGAAGAAGAAGACTGCCACCATGTTGGCTAAAAGACTGAAATGGCTGGGGCACACTGAGAGAATGTCAGATGACCGAAAGGTAAAAACTGTTTACACAAGGGAGCAGAATGGACATAGACCATGAGGCAGACCAAGAGGTCAGTGGAGAGCTAATTTCCAGACAGATCTACATACACTTGGTATCACCAACTGGGAAGAAAAGGCCAAACAGAAAGATGAATGGAAGTGGGTGATATCTGCAGCAATCAACCGCAAGGGCTCAGAATGCTGAAGAAGAAGAAGAAAGTTAACATATTGTGAGAAATAAAAACAGGAAAACAATTACTTTGGTTGTTTCAGTTTTCCCTGTACCAGCTGGGCCAGCAGGAGCTCCTCCAAACTTCAGATGAAGAGCTCCAGTCAAAGTCAGATAGCATCTGAAATTTGATATTCAAGTTAAGCACCCTTAATAAAAGCTTATAAAAATGGGTTTAAGGTCAAGAAGTTATACATCAATGCACAAAGTTTTACCTCTAATGGCTCATCACCATGATCCTTATCTTTACTACTGCCATCAGTCTTAACTCTACCAGACTGCTGGCCCGCTACTACGGGAATTTCCTAATCTGCCGCCGCTAGAGTCATCATCTCATAAGGAATACATTCCCTGTTAAAGTGACACAATCAGTGAGAGCTGGAATGATAAGGAAAATCTTGATTATTATAAATCTAGAAATAGACCGAAAGTAGGAGAATGGGGCGTGTCCCTCATACAGCAACATCTGGTGTTCACTTTGTGAAACAAGGTTGATCCTCCTGGGTGGATTAGCACACAAAGGTGGAATATTGGCGCTTGATAAATGGTAAACCTATTTTCTACAATGTCTCCAAGTTTCATCTTATTCTAGCCACTTGTTTGCATGTAACTAATATTTTTTAATTTCATGTTGGTTTTATTACATTATTGCCCAGGAGCTCAGGTTATGGGAGGAAGTTAGGTTCAGGGCTCAGGTCTGGTAGGGCTAACTATAATTATGTTCATTGCTATCTTAATATTGCATCTTTTCTTAAACACATCCACTTTTTTCATTTCCTTTACTTTATGCTTTACTTCTTACTTTGTTATTCTATTTCAATTACTGCAGTTTTGTGTCTGATATGGTTTATGTTTCCAGTTATTTAGTGTTGAATAATTTCATGACCTAGTTTTTTTTTTTAAGACTTATGAAAACCAGGTCAATTTTGTAGGTCATATTTTTTTTTCTCCAGAATATTTTTCATAAATAAAAGCACACCCTGTGAGATAAACATACAAAAGTAAACATCATACTATTTTCCTCATGAAAAGCAGAATCTGTTAATTTGTATAACCTATTTTTTTAAACCAATCTGGCATATTATACTACTTATGGTCTCATTACTCTTTTAGTCCATGGATGTTAAGCATCAAATGCCCAAAGCATAGGTAAGATAAGGCCTAAAATGGACGCATCTTGCATTCACCGGGCTTCTAGGTAGGAACTCATGATGTGTTCCTTGGGACTGAGAAAGAGTAAAGAGAGAAAGATTTACTGAGGACTAAAAGTTAAATGTCACTTCCACAAGCAAATGCCAGACTCTGTTTAGGATTTTATATTGTTTCCTATAAATAAACACATTTTGACTTATGACCTATGCGACTTATGACTTACGACCACCCACCCACCCAAGATTCACCAACCCCCCCACACACACACACATACATGCATGCACGGATGCACACACACACACAAACACACATGCAAGCATGCATACATACACATACACACACACAGAAGTTATAATTAGTGTACATCGAATTCACCCAGATGGTACTAGGGATAAGTCCAACGGGAAGTACTGCCATAACTACGATGCAGAAAACCCAGGTTATCAAGATAGCTACAGAGAAACTGCTAAATACCAACCTTGGGCTCACAGTATGTGGTAATGCTTACAGATGCTAAATCAGTACTTGAAGCACTCCAGTCTAGGAAACTACCAGAATTGCAAACACTGCTGACACAACTCAGCGTTCAGCGAAGAGTCGTAATGCAGTGGATACCGTCTCATTGTGGAGTGACTGGAAATGAGAAAGCTGATCAACTGGCAGGGGAAGGTGCGACAAAAGAGCAGCCAGATGTACCAGTCACATACCACCAAAAGAAAAGAATCATTAAATCGATCAGGAAACCACCAGCCCCAGCACAGGACGACTATTTTATAATGGACAGACCAGAACAAGTCATTATCCTCCGCCTCAGAACAGGGCACAACCGATTACGTAACCACATGTACACAAAATTCAAGATATATGTATCAGCCATGTGCACCTGTGGAAATGTGCCCCAGACTGCAGAGCATGTACTCCAGGACTGCACCGATTTTGACACATTAAGGCAAACCTTTTGGCCAGAAAGAACAACAGTGGAACGTAAACTCTATGGACCACTGAATGAACTAACAACGACAGTGAAATTTATACAAGAGACAAAACTGCTGATATAGAAAAATGGCACCAGGAAGGAGGGGCAGGGGCCGACCGACACGAAGATGGGCACAGGATATAAATGACTCCTTAAGTATGAAAGTGCATGAGGTGAAAGAGCTGGTGGAGACCGAGTTTCTTTCAGGCAGACTGTGATGAGAGCGACATTCTGCAAAGGACCTGCTTCATGATGATGATGATGTATTGGTAGGAAAATAAAGTTCCTAGAACTGAAGCAAAAGAGTACATATTATGTATTTTTCACATTGTTTACAATAATTATAGCACATAGACTAAATCTGTGTGTTTTGTGTACAATATGTAAAACAAATTTGATTGAAAATAGTGTTGACAAATATAAATTTGATTCATGATCAGTTTGACTTACAATCTGTTAGTCAGGATGGAACTAGGTAACAAGTCAAGGAGACCTTGTAACAATCTCACATACAGCATTACTTCCTGTCCTTTTTAGGACGACATTTTTCGTTATTTGCCAGGGGCCGCAATATAGCCTGGCCATAAATATGGCCTAAAGGCTGAACGCGGTTTCCGGGACCTCTCCACGGTGATCCTCACCCACATGGTGGCACACTGTATCATCGGGTGTTTATCGCTTGTGTGATGTCCTGGTGGGGTAGAAAGTCAGTCAGTCAGTCAGTCTGTAACAAACTAGCCACATTCTCTCACTGTCCTGACTTAAACAGTCATTCAGAAAAAATCCCAGCAAAATACTTTACAACTGGTGCTTCATTTATTGAAAATAAGGGAACAAATAAATACTCACCGATCAGTCAGTGGAGTGATAACGAGTCGTGCAGTGTTGCCCAGGTACTCATAACCATAAGGGAATTGAGCATTGACAGCTCTTTGGTAAAGATTTTCATCTTCCAGCCAGTAATACCTGCAACAAATGGAACTCCTCAGATCATTTGATTATCTGAATTTACATCTGTAACACATATCATTCTTCAAGTAACTATATTGTTTGTAATATTTACAGCTTCTTTTTATTGGAGGCATTCACCAGATATTAACTCCGACATAAATTTTTGGTTGTTAGTCTAGTTTTGGGTTTTGGTCTTGTTGCAGAACTTGCAACAGTCCATCTTACATACCTAACTAATTTGTATGCAGAGTTTTGTTTTCTTACATTTTAGGTAGATGCAGCTTCAAAGAATTCAAAGGAAAAGCCCCTAATAATTTATATTTAACGATACACTTGTTAGAGGAGCAGTGTGTCTATCCATGTTTCCCCACAAATGGGGCCATAGAACTTACACAGTGAACATCAGCAACAAATGTAACTTCACACAACTTAAATTTAAAAAAAAAAAATTTTTAGGAATTAAATACAAAGCTGAACAATATATCCTCTTCTTCTTTATATTCACCGCCTATAAACTCTTGCAGAAAGTTCTGTCTGTTTGTCCACTTTTAAAATTTAGTCTTTTTCCAGAACCTGAGTGTTGCATGCATATTCATTTTACAGATCTGACTCATTTGTATGCAGACTGTTGGGGTTCCTTGCCTCTCAGGCAGATGCACTCCGACTTCGAGGGAAGGCCCCAATTAGTTGATTCTCATGACATGCTTATTGGAAATGCAGTAGGTCTATTCTTGTGCTCCCCATAATGGGCCTCGGAACCCATACGGGGAATAATAGATGATATATGAATGAGCTGTGGGAGGCAATAAAGGATAGAAAGCCTTGCGTATGTTGACTGAAAATATATTCTCTATTGAAAAACATGAAAGCTCATGAATACTTTTTAAATGCACAAGTTGCCAAAATTGGAAAGAGGGTTGAATGTTGAATGATAAATGTTGAATAAAGATTCAACATCATAGAACTCAGGACATTACCATAAGCACTCCATCCCCATTTTCAGCAGCAAGCATACAGTTTAGATTCAGGTTATCAGTAACAGTCTAATTGTATATCCGTCTTGGTTTTTTCCCTTGAATGTTGAGCGTCGGGCAGATCCCCAGGTCACTCCTCGCAGCATCATCCTCCTCAGACCATGATGATCTGTGTGTGTCTCACAGCACACTATTCACTCATCACTGATAGATTCCTCTACCTTCATTCTCAAACTAGGTGTTCTGGTAATATTTGCCAGGCTTTTTCGGAGTAAGCGACGTTCATCAACTTTTGCCATGAGCTCTCATACACTCCTTCTGGCTCTCAACACAGAGCCATCTGTACAGATGTTAACAAACCCTGGGTGGGAAAAAGAGATAGAGGAAGAAAACATGAGAAGACTCTTCACAGCCTTTTGTCATCCCCCAGATGGGTGTCAGCATGCAAACTCAAACATGATGTTGGAAACTGCAAATTAGGGACAGTCATGATCACCCACGCCAATCAGCAAGTTACTCACTGACCTCAGGATGATGATAATTTCAGTGCTTTCCTTAACTGACTGATCCACTCAAAGTCATTAGCGATGATGATCATTTTAGTGCTTACCTTAACTGACTGATCCATTCAAAGTCATTAGCATTGTTGACTTCTTCAGTTACCATTTTTGCAATGACATCACGAGCATGCACCTCAATAACTATGAGTGCAGACAATGTCATGCGGCCAATTTTGGAGATATCCTGCCTCACGAGACCTCTGAGATTGTCTAGTTGAGTGAGGAGTACCTAGAATGTATATTAAATTTTATTTCAGCTTTCAGCAAGAAAGGGCATGAAAATAAATAACAATTTTATTAAATGAAGAGGATGATATTTCAAGTTCATCTGTTATCTGACACCACAACATACAGCTTAAGAATGGAGGTGAATTTGGTCACTGCAGCTTTCCGCTGGTTACAGAACATGACACACACATACATCATGATTGTAACTGACTCAGAAAGCATGCTGTGAAAGGTCAGGACAAGCATGCTTTATGCAGAGCGGCATTCTTCACTGCAAATGACACGGGTGAGGAGTATTGTCTAGATTTTTTCTCTGAGAGACATCAATGTGTTGGGAAATGAACAGGCAGACAGACTGGCTGGCTCTGCGCAACTTGGTGGAATACTGATGCATGGTTAGTGCCTTCTGGTAGACGGTGTACAGTTTGGAGGATCAGATGGATCACCACAGTCTGGTGAGATTGATGCAGCAGGGAGTGACGAGAGGTTCTGGCAGATGCTCGAGGCTCAGAGAAAAGTCAAGACAGACATTTAATCAGAATGCTACTGGCACCATTGGTATCGAAACTCTGCTCTGGCTGCTGAAGATGGGGATGGACCACTTATGGGAATGTCCCGAGTGCTGTGATGTTGGTTCTTGACTCATCTTTTAGGAGCTTTTAACAACTAATAAGAACAAGAAAAAACACAAAATGTGAAACAATACAAATTACACTTTGGACATATAAATAATTATATGATATATAAATTTAAAATAAATGTATACTCTGAAAACTCAACACTATATCTCCCAATTACAACCCTGGGTGTTGAACAGGATATTTTTGAAAAATTATTACTGCATAGAAAATTACTGCAACATAAAAAATTACTACTGCGTAATAACAAGAACCACATTACAGGAATGAACATAATAATACAAAGAAATATAATAACAAACATATTGACACATATTGAAAAAGAGGGGATATGCTAAGAATGGATAGCATGATAAAGACAAGTGATAACATAAAGAGATGAACAAAAGTGTGCAACAAAGACAAGAGACAAAGAGCATTGGAGATTCTCCCCATGTGGTTTCCCAAGTGGTTCTGGTATTAGATTTTGGGGACTAATAAACGGTTTGCCGAAATCAAACGTGTTGGACCTAATGGTGTAGATATCACAGCTTAGGTGTAAACCACAAAACAACATGCCAGCCACCCTTGTAATGGTGAATGCAGAAGAAGAACTGGATATTCTTTGCAGACACAGGCATGGTAGGGTAAACAAAAAGAACTGAGAAGAAAGCAGGCTACAACGCAGCTTAAAATGGATACCAGGAAGTTTTATGGAAAGTAAAAGTGGCTGGCATGATGTTCATGACATCATCTATCAAATATCCGTCTACTATCATATGGCTGATGTGCCACTTTAAAGCGTGAAGAAGGTCTTGAACTTTACTTTTTACTGCTTCAAACATGACTGAGAATTCAGACAGGCGACAGATGGCAGTTCTTGTATGGTAAAGTGTATTGCCAGCACTCTGGAGTAATATAAATGCTAAATTTGTTTCATGTCTGCATTTTGTAGGTATCAAGTAGCTAAAGATACTACAGTGCAAACTCAAATGAATAAACATTTGCTAAGAATTTGTGGAAAGACATCAAATACAAACTCATACTTTTTAACTCACTCCCGGTGTGGGTACTGGGGCTCATTTGGGGGGAGGGGGGGGCAGGATAGACTCACTGAATAAACACCCCCCCCCCCCTCCCACTACCATCACTAAACCCCAAAAGCATACAATAAAAGATGAATAATTAGGTGTGTTTCCTTCTTAGTGGGTGCATCTGTCTGAGAGGTGAGGAAACAGCTTTCTGCAAACAAATAAGCCAAATCTGTAAAACAGTTTTGGCATCTTTCCATCTTTTCAGATGACAGTGTTAATTTGTGCAATGGGGAGGCCTGGGAATCACACACGGCCTATAGCAATAGTAAGTGTGACTAGAAAGACCTGGTTGCATTAAGAAATGTCTTCTACAAATAGTTCATGGAATTTTCCTTTTTGCCATAGCATATGTTTAATGTGCTTCTTTCAGAGGCCATCCCTTTAGAGGTCCTGGCTAGTTAGCATCCCTTTAGAGGTCCCGGCTAGTTAGCATCCCTTTAGAGGTCCCGGTTAGTTAGCATCCATTTAGAGGTCCCGGCTAGTTAGCATCCCTTTAGAGGTCCCGGCTAGTTAGCATCCATTTAGAGGTCCCGGCTAGTTAGCATCCCTTTAGAGGTCCCGGCTAGTTAGCATCCCTTTAGAGGTCCCGGTTAGTTAGCATCCATTTAGAGGTCCCGGCTAGTTAGCATCCCTTTAGAGGTCCCGGCTAGTTAGCATCCATTTAGAGGTCCCGGCTAGTTAGCATCCCTTTAGAGGTCCCGGCTAGTTAGCATCCATTTAGAGGTCCCAGCTAGTTAGCATCCCTTTAGAGGTCCTGGCTAGTTAGCATCCCTTTAGAGGTCCCGGCTAGTTAGCATTCCTTTAGAGGTCCCGGCTAGTTAGCATCCCTTTAGAGGTCCCGGCTAGTTAGCATCCCTTTAGAGGTCCCGGCTAGTTAGCATCCCTTTAGAGGTCCCGGCTAATTAGCATCCCTTTAGAGGTCCCGGCTAGTTAGCATCCCTTTAGAGGTCCCGGCTAGTTAGCATTCCTTTAGAGGTCCCGGCTAGTTAGCATCCCTTTAGAGGTCCCGGCTAGTTAGCATCCCTTTAGAGGTCCCGGCTAGTTAGCATCCCTTTAGCACTTTGCTGACCAACTTCAGCGATTGTCGAATTTCCGGTTGTATCCCCTGTTGATCAACTTCGACAGTCATCGAATTCGCGACGTGTAGTCTGCCGACTGATGTACCTACCAATAGTTTTTTAATTAAACTGCATCCCGGTGTTTGTATTATTCCAAGATGGCTGCGCCCGCGATCGGTACCACGATCCAGATTTAGCTTGTGTATCCAGATCTGGCTCATTTTGAATCCAGATTAGGCTTATTTGTATCCAGATTTAGTTTTCTTGTATCCGCATTTGGCTTATTTGTATCTATATTTGGCTTATTTGTATCCATATTTGGCTATTTTGTATCCAGATTTGGCTGTTTTCAGATTTGGCTTATTATATCAGATTTGGCCTTTTTAAAATCCAGATTTGGCCTTTTTAAAATCCAGATTTGGCCTATATTAAATCCAGATTTGGCCTATTTTAAATCCAGATTTGGCCGTTTTAAATTAGGATTTGGCATATTTTAAATCCAGATTTGGCATATTTTAAATCCAGATTTGGCATATTTAATCCAGATTTGGCTTTTTTGAAATTCTAGATTTGGCACATTTCAAATCTAGATTTGGTCTATTTGTATCCAGATTTGGCTAATTTTACGTCCAGATCTGGCTTGTTTTCTCAAAATCCAGATTTGGCTTACTTTACATCCAGATTTGGCTATTTTGTATCCAGATTTAGCTGTTTACAGATTTGGCTTATTCATATCAGATTTGGCCTATTTTAAATCCAGATTTGGCCTATATTAAATCCAGATTTGGCCTATTTTAAATCCAGATTTGGCCTATATTAAATCCAGATTTGGCATATTTTAAATCCAGATTTGGCCTATTTTAAATCCAGATTTGGCAGTTTTAAATTCAGATTTGGCATATTTTAAATCCATATTTGGCATATTTTAAATCCAGATTTGGCCTTTTTTTAATCTAGATTTGGCACATTTTAAATCTAGATTTGGCATATATGTATCCAGATTTAGTTAATTTTACGTCCAGATCTGGCTCGTTTTCTTATAATTCAGATTTGGCTTTTTTACATCCAGATTTGGCTTATTTGTTTTCATATTTTTCCTATTTATATCCAGATCTGTCCTAATTATATCCAGATCTGGCTTTTTTGTATCTACATTTAGGTTTTTTAATCTAGATTTGGCTTATTTTAAATCCATATCTGACCGTATCCGACTGGGAAAGATAGATTAACCGTAAAATTGAGTCCTGGCTAGGAACCCTAATTTTGACCTTAAAAAGACATTCTGACCATAAGAAGATCAGTCGGCAGACTACACGTCGCGAATTCGATGACTGTCGAAGTTGGTCAACAGGGGATACAACCGGAAATTCGACAATCGCTGAAGTTGGTCAGCAAAGTGTTATTTAACAAGAAATAAAATAGGAAAAGTGGTGGGGGAGAGAAGGAAACGAGACAGTAAAAGGAAAGATAGAGAGAAAGACAAGAAGATGAAGATCAGAGGAGAGACAATGCAGGTGACGGGAAGGAGGGAGCAAGAGGTAGAAGAGTGAAAGAGGGAAGGAGAGAGAGAGAGAGGAGGGAGAGAGAGAGGAGTGAGAGAACAGAAGATGGAGACTAGGGGAAATTACAATGTCACTTTGTTTAGCCCCACCATCTCCCAGTGTAATTTTTGCTTCTAGAAACAACAGCCATGTAGCTATTTACACTATTACCGCTAGAAACAAAGGCACACAAGACAGCAGCTGCTCCTTCCCGCACATGCTATGCCACTGCTGTTTGCGTGTATCGACAGGCTGCAATACAGTCCACCCTTTCCTGGCCTTTTACAAGCAATTTTAGCTAAAAATAGCCGATAATGAACTACCCTAATGCCTGAAAGGACCGTAAACGAAAGTAGCCAAATGGCCAATGAAAAGCCTAACTGCCGAAAATTGCAGGAATTCCAACGATATCATTGCGGCGGTCAAAATTCGCGGCTTCTTATGGTCAGAATGTCTTTTTAAGGTCAAAATTAGGGTTCCTAGCCAGGACTCAATTTTACGGTTAATCTATCTTTCCCAGTCGGATACGGTCAGATATGGATTTAAAATAAGCCAAATCTAGATTAAAAAACCTAAATGTAGATACAAAAAAGCCAGATCTGGATATAAATAGGACAGATCTGGATATAAATAGGAAAAATATTTTAAAAAAAACAAATAAGCAAAATCTGTATGTAAAAAAAAGCCAAATCTAGATTTTAAGAAAACGAGCCAGATCTGGACGTAAAATTAGCTAAATCTGGATGCATATATGCCAAATCTAGATTTAAAATGTGCCAAATCTAGATTTTTTAAAAGGCAAAATCTGGATTTAAAATATGCCAAATATGGATTTAAAATATGCCAAATCTAAATTTAAAACTGCCAAATCTGAATTTAAAATAGGCCAAATCTGGATTTAAAATATGCCAAATCTGGATTTAATATAGGCCAAATCTGGATTTAAAATATGCCAAATCTGAATTTAAAACTGCCAAATCTGGATTGAAATAGGCCAAATCTGGATTTAAAATATGCCAAATCTCAATTTAAAACGGCCAAATCTGGATTTGAAATAGGCCAAATCTAGATTTGAAATATGCCAAATTTGGATTTAATATAGGCCAAATCTGGATTTAAAATAGGCCAAATCTGATATGAATAAGCCGAATCTGAAAACAGCTAAATCTGGATACAAAATAGCCAAATCTGGATGTAAAAAAAGCCAAATCTGGATTTTGAGAAAACAAGCCAGATCTAGACGTAAAATTAGCAAAATCTGGATACAAATAGGCCAAATCTAGATTTGAAATGTGCCAAATCTGGATTTAAAATATGCCAAATCTGGATTTAATATAGGCCAATCCTGGATTTAAAATAGGCCAAATCTGGATTTTAAAATTGGCCAAATCTGATATGAATAAGCCAAATCTGAAAACAGCTAAATCTGGATACAAAATAGCCAAATCTGGATGTAAAATAAGCCAAATCTGGATTTTGAGAAAACAAGCCAGATCTAGACGTAAAATTAGCAAAATCTGGATACAAATAGGCCAAATCTAGATTTGAAATGTGCCAAATCTGGATTTAAAATATGCCAAATTTGGATTTAATATAGGCCAATCCTGGATTTAAAATAGGCCAAATCTGGATTTTAAAATTGGCCAAATCTGATATGAATAAGCCAAATCTGGATTCAAAATGAGCCAGATCTGGATACACATAAGCTAAATCTGGATCGCGGTACCGATCGCGGCCGCTGCCATCTTGGAATAACAAGAACACTGGGATGCAGTTTAATTAATAAACTATTGGTAGGGACATCAGTCGGCAGACTACACGTCGCGAATTCGATGACCGTCGAAGTTGGTCAACAGGGGATACAACCGGAAATTCGACAATCGCTTAAGTTGGTCAGCAAAGTGTTATTTAACAAGAAATAAAATAGGAAAAGTGGTGGGGGAGAGAAGGAAACGAGACATAAGCCAAATCTGGATGTAAAATAAGCCAAATCTGGATTTTAAGAAAACGAGCCAGATCTGGACGTAAAATTAGCCAAATCTGGATACAAATAGGCCAAATCTTGATTTAAAATATGCAAAATTTTGATTTAATATAGGCCAAATCTGGATTTAAAATAGACAAAATCTGGATTAAAATAGGCCAAATCTGATATGAATAAGCCATATCTGGATTTAAAATATGCCAAATCTGGATTTAAAATATGCCAAATATGAATATAAAACTGCCAAATCTGGATTTAAAATAGGCCAAATCTGGATTTAATATAGGCCAATCCTGGATTTAAAATAGGCCAAATCGATTTTAAAATTGGCCAAATCTGATATGAATAAGCCAAATCTGGATTCAAAATGAGCCAGATCTGGATACACATAAGCTAAATCTGGATCGCGGTACCGATCGCGGCCGCTGCCATCTTGGAATAACAAGAACACTGGAATGCAGTTTAATTAATAAACTATTGGTAGGGACATCAGTCGGCAGACTACACGTCGCGAATTCGATGACCGTCGAAGTTGGTCAACAGGGGATACAACCGGAAATTCGACAATCGCTTAAGTTGGTCAGCAAAGTGTTATTTAACAAGAAATAAAATAGGAAAAGTGGTGGGGGAGAGAAGAAAACGAGACATAAGCCAAATCTGGATGTAAAATAAGCCAAATCTGGATTTTAAGAAAACGAGCCAGACGTAAAATTAGCCAAATCTGGATACAAATAGGCCAAATCTGGATTTAAAATATGCCAAATTTGGATTTAATATAGGCCAAATCTGGATTTAAAATATGCCAAATCTGGATTTAAAATATGCCAAATCTGATATGAATAAGCCATATCTGGATTTAAAATATGCCAAATCTGGATTTAAAATATGCCAAAAATGAATATAAAACTGCCAAATCTGGATTTAAAATAGGCCAAATCTGGATTTAAAATATGCCAAAATTGGATTTAATATAGGCCAAATCTGGATTTAAAATATGCCAAATTTTGATTTAATATAGGCCAAATCTGGATTAAAATAGGCCAAATCTGGATTTAAAATATGCCAAATCTCAATTTAAAACGGCCAAATCTGGATTTGAAATATGCCAAATTTGGATTTAATATAGGCCAAATCTGGATTTAAAATAGGCCAAATCTGATATGAATAAGCCGAATCTGAAAACAGCTAAATCTGGATACAAAATAGCCAAATCTGGATGTAAAAAAAGCCAAATCTGGATTTTGAGAAAACAAGCCAGATCTAGACGTAAAATTAGCAAAATCTGGATACAAATAGGCCAAATCTAGATTTGAAATGTGCCAAATCTGGATTTAAAATATGCCAAATCTGGATTTAATATAGGCCAATCCTGGATTTAAAATAGGCCAACTCTGGATTTTAAAATTGGCCAAATCTGATATGAATAAGCCAAATCTGAAAACAGCTAAATCTGGATACAAAATAGCCAAATCTGGATGTAAAATAAGCCAAATCTGGATTTTGAGAAAACAAGCCAGATCTAGACGTAAAATTAGCAAAATCTGGATACAAATAGGCCAAATCTAGATTTGAAATGTGCCAAATCTGGATTTAAAATATGCCAAATTTGGATTTAATATAGG
This sequence comes from Candidula unifasciata, assembly GCA_905116865.2. NCBI lineage: Eukaryota > Metazoa > Mollusca > Gastropoda > Stylommatophora > Geomitridae > Candidula > Candidula unifasciata. The sequence continues at coordinate 361,410 of CAJHNH020005224.1, forward strand.
CCAATCCTGGATTTAAAATAGGCCAAATCTGGATTTTAAAATTGGCCAAATCTGATATGAATAAGCCAAATCTGGATTCAAAATGAGCCAGATCTGGATACACATAAGCTAAATCTGGATCGCGGTACCGATCGCGGCCGCTGCCATCTTGGAATAACAAGAACACTGGGATGCAGTTTAATTAATAAACTATTGGTAGGGACATCAGTCGGCAGACTACACGTCGCGAATTCGATGACCGTCGAAGTTGGTCAACAGGGGATACAACCGGAAATTCGACAATCGCTTAAGTTGGTCAGCAAAGTGTTATTTAACAAGAAATAAAATAGGAAAAGTGGTGGGGGAGAGAAGGAAACGAGACATAAGCCAAATCTGGATGTAAAATAAGCCAAATCTGGATTTTAAGAAAACGAGCCAGATCTGGACGTAAAATTAGCCAAATCTGGATACAAATAGGCCAAATCTTGATTTAAAATATGCAAAATTTTGATTTAATATAGGCCAAATCTGGATTTAAAATAGACAAAATCTGGATTAAAATAGGCCAAATCTGATATGAATAAGCCATATCTGGATTTAAAATATGCCAAATCTGGATTTAAAATATGCCAAATATGAATATAAAACTGCCAAATCTGGATTTAAAATAGGCCAAATCTGGATTTAATATAGGCCAATCCTGGATTTAAAATAGGCCAAATCTGGATTTAAAATATGCCAAATTTTGATTTAATATAGGCCAAATCTGGATTAAAATAGGCCAAATCTGGATTTAAAATATGCCAAATCTCAATTTAAAATGGCCAAATCTGGATTTGAAATATGCCAAATTTGGATTTAATATAGGCCAAATCTGGATTTAAAATAGGCCAAATCTGATATGAATAAGCCGAATCTGAAAACAGCTAAATCTGGATACAAAATAGCCAAATCTGGATGTAAAAAAGCCAAATCTGGATTTTGAGAAAACAAGCCAGATCTAGACGTAAAATTAGCAAAATCTGGATACAAATAGGCCAAATCTAGATTTGAAATGTGCCAAATCTGGATTTAAAATATGCCAAATCTGGATTTAATATAGGCCAATCCTGGATTTAAAATAGGCCAAATCTGGATTTTAAAATTGGCCAAATCTGATATGAATAAGCCAAATCTGGATTCAAAATGAGCCAGATCTGGATACACATAAGCTAAATCTGGATCGCGGTACCGATTGCGGCCGCTGCCATCTTGGAATAACAAGAACACCGGGATGCAGTTTAATTAATAAACTATTAGTACACTATTCTGCTTTCTCCACTCCCGCTTGAAAGACTGCTTTAGTGCTGTTTTAGTTTCCTTGTAGCTGTTGGTAAGTAAAATGAACTGTTTCATACTTTATTACATTTAGCTTTGTATCTTTAGCTAGTTTTCATCTGGATGATTTCACTAAATTATAGATGAAATACCTGGTAGTATTCTTTCAATCTGCCTTTTTCCAGTTCAGCCATAACCTCACTGCTCCAGTAGGTTTGGCAGCATGCGATCACCACCTGGCCAGGCCAGGTAAGCACCCACTCAGTACGAGGAATCTGACACAAAATAAATCGTAATTTATATTACTGTGGAATCATGACACGTTTTCTACATTCAGTTTGTGTTACTCCATGATTACTTGGGGGAGTCACAGTGGTGCAGCGGCTAGACGCTCGCCTGCGGATCAGAAGGTTGTGGGCTCGCTCCCTGGCAGAGCCGGACTTTTTTCAAAAATGACCTTGGCTCCCAGGTCAACCCATCTTTGAGTGCCTACTGGGTGCAGTCCCGGGAAGTAAAGGCGGCCGGCATGATGCTGACGACATACCCATCTTGTGCCGATTGGTCTGTAAAATATAGGTCTAGCCCTATATGCCTAAAGGCAGGGAAAAGGGTCCATTACTTTTTTATTTTTAATGAAAACTTGGAAAGAATTAAAAAAAGCTGTAACCTGAAGGTGTGACACCCTGAAATTACAATACCTCAATGTAAATGAGAAACCAACAGGACAAATCTACTTTGGTTCAATTCCTGAGAAGTTATAAATGGGGTGCTCATAATGGCTATATTAGTTTCATGGAAAATTATTTTTCTCTGAATTGACTGCATACCCTGGGTGTACCAGCTGGAGCAGCGAGACAGGGAAACCATGGGGGGGGGGGGGGCACGCGTCTTTACATCAACTGGGAAAAGTGGGAGTTGTTAGCCTAAAAAAACTTGAGACACGCGCAGGAGGAGGTTGGAGCACTTATGGTCAAGCCCGATGTGCATGAAGATGATCTTTAAATGAGCAATACCAGGTTGGTGGAACCTGCAGTCCTCAACAGGTGAGGATTATCAAAGAAAAAAACAAATCAAAGTAGCATTTTGTAAGATCTTTTATAATATGTCATGTAATAGGCTTTTTTCACTGAATATTAGAGAGAGAGAGTGCAGATGTGTTAGTACATGTTAGAATCTTCCTCTTCTTCTTCAGCATTCTGAGTCCTTGAGGTTCATTGCTGCAGATATCACATGCCTCCATTCATCTCTCTGATTGGCCTTCTCTTTCCAGTTGGTGAAATAAAGTGTCTGAAGGTCTGTCTGGACCTTATCTCTCCATCTTCTTCTTGGTCTGCCCAGTGGTCTATGACTATTTACCTCACTTGTGTATACAGTTTTTACTTCTCTGTCATCTGACATTCTCTTAGTATCCCCAACCATTTCAGTCTATTAACTTTCATGATGTCAGTGATCAGTAGTGATTTAAACGGATTATAAATTTCATTGTTGCTTCTCACGCTCCATACCCCACTGTTTTGCATCTTTGATGGTCTAAAATTATGGTGTGAAAAAATATCATCAGTAGAATTAATCAAGAGCACTAAAGAATGAAATATGAGAAGTGGAAAAAAATATTGAATGTTGAGTTAAAAATCATTATCACAGCACTCGGGAGTCGCCATGGCCAAGCGGCTAGACACTTGTCGCGGATCGGAAGGTCGTGGGTTCCCTCCCTGGCGGAGCCTGACTTTTTTCAAAAATGACCTTCGTATCCCAGGTCGACCCAGCCTTGAGTGGGTACCGGGTGCAGTCCTGGGAAAGTAAAGGTGGCCGGCGTGATGCTGACCACATCACCCATCTTGTGCCGATTGGTCTATAAAAATATAGGTCTAGCCCTATATGCCGCATACGCCTAAAGGCGTGGAAAAGGGTCCTTTACTTTACTTTTTACTTATCACAGCACTCTAAATATTCCCATAAGTCACCCATACACCTCTGTAGCAGCAAGCACAGAGTTCCGATTCCAAAAATCTGACTGTATCTCCATCTCGCTTTTCCGTTCAGTGCTGAGCATCAGCAAGATTCCCTGGTCACTCCTCACAATATAAATGTACACCCCATCAGGTATGGTCTGATGATGATAATTAGAAGGAGGAGGAGGAGGGGAAGGTGTATGGGAGAGGATGGGGATGCTGGTGGAGGTGGTGGATGAACAGCCAGGACTTTCTGCCAGATTTCACAGCCGGCAAGTGCAGAAAAAGAGTTGAGCTGAGATGAGTCAAGAATTGACTCAGGGCATTCCCATGTGTGCTCCATCCTCATCTTCAGCAGCCTGTGCAGCTTTCCAATACTGATGGTACTGGTCACAATCTGGTTATTTGTCCGTCTTATCTTTCCTCTGAGTGTAGTGAGCCGGCCAGACCCTCTGGTTACACCCAGATGCCTCATTCTCTCCAGGCCATAGTAATCTAGTGTCTCTACTGATTCCACTGATTGTTCCCAAAGGGCCTTGACCACATCTGCCTTGTCATGTATCAATTCACCACCCAGTAGTACAAATCCAGCCAAGTAGCCTGCCTGTTCATTACCCACTACGCCGGCATGGCCTGGAAAAAAGATCCAAAGTATGCTCATTACCCGTGTCATGTGAAGAAAAAGAATCTCTAAAAATGGAACCTGCATAAATTACCCAATAAAAATTTTTTTTGCATGACCTGACTTGCTTACTAATGTCTGCATAACACTCACTTCTGTATAGTTCCTTAGTGCATCCTTTATGATCAAGCGTAGTGACTCTCGCATGACTCTCTCAATTTCCAGCATCCAGTCCTCAACGTTGCCTGTAGGATACAGTGTCTCTCTCAGGTCAACAACCTCCCCTTCTCCAGAAAACATCTGTGTAATCTTTAGATCCTCTTCAAACTTCAACTGAAAAAAAAAAATTTACACATGATAGTTAAAGTGGGGTTAAAGTCATGTTACAGTTAAAATTGAGTCACATAATTGTTACCACTGACCGGCCCTCCAACCTCTCAAAAGTGGGAATTCCCATTTGAGCTGTTTGTCCTTATATCTGGAGCTCGCCGTGGCTCAGTAGAAGGGAGAAGAGTAAAGGCAAGCCAAGAAAGATCTGGATCCAAAAGCTTGTGTTTGTTTCTGGGCCCCACTGTTGGGAAAATAAAAATTAACCCCATCAAGCATGTCATAAGAGTTTACAAGTTAGGAGCTTGCATCAAAGTCAGAGTGCCTCTATCTGAGAGGTTAGTGAAGGAGGGTGCAATTATGGAAAATGAAACAGAGACCATCCTTCGTGGAGGTTACAGGACACTGAAGATGCAGTGTCTTTGAAAGTACATAGGGCTGGAGAATAGGCTAGAGAAAGAGAGACTTTCAGGCGTGCCACGTTGAGGGTGACATACTGTAAAGAACCTGTTGGCTGATGAAAGAGAGGCTGGACCAACCCTAGAGCAGTACTGATGGTTAAAAATAATCCATCTGCTGCTGAGCATTGAACCCAGACACTTGTTTAGTCAAGCACACATACTAACATCTATGCCACTCCAATTTCCATTCAGTACAGGTTTTGGTAGACCACATCCTCCCTGTATGGAATCAAGGGCACCATTTTTGTTTGGGTGAGGGGGGGGGGGGGGTGTTGGGGTTGGGGTTGGGGGTGGGGAGGGGGGAACAGACCCACTGTCCCCCACTGATTAATTAATGATGTTTCCTTTGAAGTCAGAGTGCATCTGCCTCAGGGGTGGTTAACCAGCATCTGCATACAAATGAGCCAGATTTGTAAAATGGATGTACACATAAGACCAAAGTCTAGAATGAGTTGAGTCAAGAATTGACATCAATGTACTTGGGGCATTCCCATGTGTGCTCTGTCCTCATCTTAAGCAGCCAGCGCAGAGATCCAGTACTGATGGTAGTGGTCATAATCTGGTTGTATGTCCATCTTGCCTTTCCTCTCAGGGTAGTGAGCCTGCCAGACCTTTTGGTTACACACAGGTGCCTCATTCTCTCCAGGCCATAATAATCTTGCTTTTCTAAGAGCTATAAAATCTAGAAGTGGATGAATAACTTCCTGCCAAGATTTTCGGCTGGTGAACGCTAAGAAGAAAAAACTATACACTCATTTCTGTCATGATACACAAAACAAAACAGAAAGTCATACCCTAGCAACATTTTCAAAGCATTTCCTGAGATGTGGCTGCACAGCTGTTGGATTTTTAGTTTGAGACAGGATCTCAAGGAGCTCATCGTCTGACAGGAAGTAGAATCGTGGAAAGGCATTTCGTTTGGTCTCTAGATACTCACTCAAACCCTTCTGAACCTGCTCTAGAAGTTTGTTACATTCTTTCAGATTGTCCAGAAGTCTGTTATCTGGACAGAGGGTGATCACCTATAACAAGAAAACATTTTAGCACAATAAAAAAATAGATAACTGAAAAACTTCATAAATAAGACAGTTCTAAAGAAGAACAAGGATTGATGATATTAAATCTCTAGTTCAGTTTCAGGGCCTCATTTTGGGGGACAAGAATAGACCTTCTCAAACATGCTGTACAAGGTGACTAGTTAGGGGTGTTTTGTTCAAAGTTTAAGTATACAAAGTATATCTGCCTGAGAGGCGAGGAACAAATAGTCTGCATACAAATTGGCCAGACCTGTAAAACGGATGTGCATGCAAAACTGATGTTCTGGAACAATACAAAAATCTAGAGGTGGGTGAACAACCAGAACTTTGTACCAGAGTTTACAGGCATTGAATGCTAAGAAGAAGAGGAAGAGATATGGTATTAAAGGTGACTATGTGATTAAGCTATCTGCTGTACACTCTGGAGATTGTGATTTCATTTCATAGACTGCATTGTCTGGTTCATGAGTGCACTTTTTATTGACATAACTGGGGGATCATAACTGGAGCTACAAAGTTTGTGCTTTGTACGTCTTCAGCAGATGGCCAACCATTCTGCAGAGAAATCAAGCCACATGGGATAAAATCCAGTGAAATGAAATAATTCATTATGGCATCCAAACCATTGATGGTGAATAAGCAGAGAGTCTCCTCCCAGTTTAGGAATAAAAGCTGCTTGCAAAGCTGTCACCATATTCTTCTTATTCTTTGTTCACCGGCTGTAAGCTCCAGTGGAAAGTCCTGGTTAACATTTTGACTTTGCCTTTGTGCCACAGACTGAGTTTTGTGTGTGCAGTTGGCTGTACCTTGCCGCTCAGGCAGATGGACTCCAACTTTGAAGTCTCCAATTAGTCGACTCCTACAACATGCTTGTTGGGAAGGCAGTAGGTCTATTTTTTTGTTTTGCCCACAATGGGGCCCCAGAATCTATACAGGGTTCAGACTAGAAATTTTCTAAAACTCTTTTAGCCTTACAGACTGTTGAACATTTATGGCATGATATTCTTTGAATTCGGTTAGGTCGACGTTAGTCTGTCCAAACAAAGTAGGTCATTTTTCATTCACAAGTTTGTTGGCCTGGTAGACTTTCCTGAAAGTTACAGGTGTTTCCCACTCTCTTGTTTGTTTTCTGAGATTTCTTACATTTACATTTACATTCCAAGAAAGAAAATGCCTGTGACATAGGTTGCAGCATTCTCTAGGGGGTTGTGTTAGACCCAGTTTCTCCATGTTTTTGGATGTTAAAAGTGCTGGCGTGCTGAAATATACAACATGCGATATCAACGGCATTGCAAAACACCCCCCCCCCCCTCCTCCGTAACCGTGTGTGAAGTTCACATGGCTCAGAAACTGCCAATCAGAAGTGAGCTAGCATGGGTGGAGTCTGGGGAGACTAACATCGAACTAACCTTGTCTTCTGCTTCTTCTTCTTCTTTTTCTGTTGTTTCTCATCTCTTAATCGCACTGGAAACAGCAGTATACCGCCTAAAGACTGTAATGGATGTTTAACCTTCATAGGCCCAAAATATTGCCATCTTCACTGATTCAGTGTCTGCTCTTCAAGCTCTGGAGGGCAGAGAACACTGCAGAACTGACATAGCTAAGATTATTCTAGATGCTGATCAGATCATTACCTTATACATCAGAATAGTGATGCAGTGGATTCCAGACCACTCTGGCACACCAGGTAATGACAGAGCTGACAGACTGGCAAAGAAAGGAGCAACACAAGAACAACCACCTACAGCGACAACCCTACAGACAGCAAAAACACTTATAAAAGCAATAAACAAAGAGACTTGGCTGAACAGATGGGCCATGGGAGATACTGGAAGAGAGGTTTATAGACACATGGCTAGCCCTGATCCTAATGACAGCATTAACCATTTAACAAGAAGGGACCAGGCCACCGTCTTCAGACTCAGAACACCACATACTCCACTCAATGGATACCTAAACATAATACAGCCACAACACTCCCCAGAGTGCCAGCTATGTAACTACCCCTACGAAACTGTTGACCATCATCTCTTTGAGTGCCCAAAACTCAATGAGACTAGAAGAATGCTACTCCCTCCGAGACCAGACAGGTGGAACACCTTGTACGGAGAAAAAGAACAGCTTGTGAAAACATGCAAATTCCACTTCATGGCATTGGGCCAAAGGGCGAAAGCTCATGCGCCGCTGGATCAGTAACAACAACAACAACAACAACATCTCTCAATGAAGTAGGGTTCTGAGTCAACTCATGTCAAGTTTCCTGAGTGGGTTCTGGGGTCCCATTGTCAGAAAAAAAACAAGAATAGACTCACTTACTCCCTAACAAGCATGTCCTAGGAGTCATCTAATTTGTAGTTTACTTTGAAGTCGGACTGCATCTGCCTGAGAGGCAAGGAACCAACAGTCTGCACACAAATAAGCCAGATCTGTAAAATGGATGTGCAAGTTCTGGAGCAAGACTAAAGCAGAGAAATGGACGAACAACCAGAACTTTCTCTCAGAATTTATAGCCAGTGATCGCTAAAAAAAAAAGAACTTTTATCAAGCCATATGTAGACTTGTTCATAATTGATTTGATTTTGCAGCTAGTTTTACAAATAAAACAAAAAGTCTTAGCTTTAAAAAAAAATATATCCAATTATAAAAAATTTTTCTACGAAATATAAATAAATTACAAATAAATTTTTTAAAAAAGTTTTTTCAATCTTCTATTGTGACAGTAAAATTCTGGCAAATTCATGAACCTGTGGATTCTCCTTGGCTCCCTTCATTAGTTGCCTCCAAATTCTCTCCATGGTCTGGTAACGTTTGCTCTCCACTGGCAGCTGGCGGTTGATGTCCTCGGAGCTGAAGATGGGTTCCAGGTACAACCAGGAGCGTTGACAGTTGAGCCACTCATCTAAAGCATCCTGGAAGAGAAGCACAAAGACACTAAAGGAGCAGCCTGTAAATGTGTTAAGATACCCAAACATGGCTTCAATACAAGCTAGAGAGTGAGAAACTGAAATATGATGAATGAGACAAAACCCTGGTAGCTCTATCATACAATATATTTCATACAGCATGAATAATTTAACAGCATGGATGTTTTGACAACATGGATGATTTGACAGCATAGATGATTTTACAACATGGATGATTTGACAGCATGGATGATTTGGCAACATGGATGATTTGGCAGCATGGATGATTTGATAACATGGATGATTTGACAGCATGGATGATTTGACAGCACTCATGATTTGACAACATAGACACTCAGTGGACAAATTTATCAAGAATACCCCCCAAAACAAAAACTAATAATTGTGGAAGAACAAAATCATGACACATATTTATAATGAAAACCAAACCTGGGTTGTTCCTGAGCTTGCTTTCCCAGCTACTGATTCGGTCCTCAAATGGTTTCTTGAACGGGGAGAAAGACATACTTTGTGTCATGACAATGTGATCATCCAGGAGTTGTGAGGTCTCTTCTGAAGTGTGCAGGATGTATGTTCCAGTCTCCTTATATGGCATTATTTCGAACATAACTGGCTCCCACTCTTTCTCCATTTTATCCAAGGCCTGAAAAATGTATTTGAGCTAATGTAAACATCAGCAACAGAATATTGTACAAATTCAAGTAAATAGGTAACTACAGGTTCAGCTTCATAACAACAGGTGACGCCATGAGTTATGAGTCATGCGTTAGATTATCTTGACAGCACTCCAGACACATCCATAGGTGCTCAGATTCCCCTCTCAACATATTCATCAGCGTTGTGCGGTTAATAGTATCAGTTCTATGTTGGTTAACAAGACTTCATGTGCGTCCGGTGTGCTTCTCATGTTTGGCTGTGCTGATCTTGATTCCCAAATCTCGTATTCTTGATTAGAACACGTTGCTTCCAAAATCCTCAGAAGGTCCTATCTAAGGGCAATGACTATGTCTGCGTAATCCATGGGCTAGCCATCTTCAATTAATGCAGCACCTGCCAGTCTATCAGCTCTTTCATTACCAACACGCCATAGTTACTCCATTCCTGTGCAAACAAAAACCACACACAATTTCTATCACTATCCCTTGAAAAGCGAATTTGACACAGACTGCAGTCTCAAGAAAGCCACTGATCTTTCCAGTGGTAACAACATGTCCAAGTTTCCCTCTTCTCATAACATGACCAAAAAATGATGACTGTCTTTTTCTGATGCTTCAAATAATCAGGTAATTGCAGTTCCAGTCTCTTTCTGATGCTTCAAAAAATCAGGTAATTGCAGTTCCAGTCTCTTTCTAATGCTTCAAAAAATCAGGTAATTGGAATTCCAGTCTCTTTCTGATGCTTCAAATCATCAGGTAATTGCAGTTCCAGTTTCATAGCAAACAGGTTCCCTCATAGTTACTCCATTCCTGTACCAGGTAAATATTCTAGACATATTAAACATTTTGTATAGCTTGCACACACATTAAATGCATAAAGCAGCTATAAGGAGTACCAATACGGACAGTCTTGCACTAGAAATGTAGTTCACTGTCAATGAGAGCAGCTGTTACAACTGTCTACTAGCAAACAATGCATCAAGTGATAAGAAGTTCTGTAAAGATGATATGTTTTTGTAAACTCTGTAACATCCAAATGTTAAATTAGTATCCAGATGACTCGGTGCAGTGACATTATCTGTCCACTCACACTAGCCAGAGCTGTGCAGCAGCACAGCAGTCACAGTGTAAGGTGCAGAAGCACAGCAGTCACAGTGTAAGGTGCTGAAGCACAGCAGTCACATTGTAAGGTGCAGAAGCACAGCAGTCACAGTGTAAGGTGCTGTAGCACAGCAGTCATATTGTAAGGTGCAGAAGCACAGCAGTCACAGTGTAAGGTGCAGAAGCACAGCAGTCACAGTGTAAGGTGCTGTAGCACAGCAGTCACAATGTAAGGTGCTGAAGCACAGCAGTCACAGTGTAAGGTGCAGAAGCACAGCAGTCACAGTGTAAGGTGCAGAAGCACAGCAGTCACAGTGTAAGGTGCAGAAGCACAGGAAAGAACTTGGATAGGAGGCTGCTAGTTCAGAGTCGGCTGATGCTTGTGGACAAGGTGATTGCCAGTGTGTGAGTGCAGACTTTAAAGCACTCCGGCCAGTTGGGGTAAGGTTAGCAAGCCACCTATAGTGTGAACTACCGACTGCTTGTTGTAAATTCTATTAAAGGCTGCTGTGTATGCTCTGATGGTGTTGGTTTAGTTGTGTTGAGGGATAGATGTTTCTGTCATGGAGCTGCCAATGAGCTACTTGCCTTGATAGCGGTAAGCAGATCTCTGACAACCCATTATATCCTAACTGTAAATAATATGAGTTGAGTTGAGTCCAGAATTGACATCACAGCACTCCAGGCATTCCCATGCATGCTCTGTCCTTGTCCTCATCTTCAGAGGCCAGTGCAGAGTTCCAATACTAACTGCAAATATTACATACTCAAATGGCTGTGTACAAGTAAAGGTCCTTTTAAACACCAGTGATGCATCAGGAATATGAGGCTATACATATTTTTATAGAACAAATGGACCCTGAAGGATGATGTGGTCAACATCATGTTGGATGGCTCTGCTGACAGAGGCCAAAAAAATTTTTTTTTAAGTTTCATCGCAACAGGGAATACACTCCAGAAAATAAGTTAGTTAGTTAGTTGATTGATCGCTCATCCTGTAGTTAGTTGATTGATCGCTCATCCTGTAGTTAGTTGATTGATCGCTCATCCTGTAGTTAATTGATTGATCGCTCATCCTGTAGTTAGTTGATTGATCGCTCATCCTGTAGTTAGTTGATTGATCGCTCATCCTGTAGTTAGTTGATTGATCGCTCATCCTGTAGTTAGTTGATTGATCGCTCATCCTGTAGTTAGTTGATTGATCGCTCATCCTGTAGTTAGTTGATTGATCGCTCATCCTGTAGTTAGTTGATTGATCGCTCATCCTGTAGTTAGTTGATTGATCGCTCATCCTGTAGTTAGTTGATTGATCGCTCATCCTGTAGTTAGTTGATTGATCGCTCATCCTGTAGTTAGTTGATTGATCGCTCATCCTGTAGTTAGTTGATTGATCACTCATCCTGTAGTTAGTTGATTGATCACTCATCCTGTAGTTAGTTGATTGATCACTCATCCTGTAGTTAGTTGATTGATCACTCATCCTGTAGTTAGTTGATTGATCGCTCATCCTGTAGTTAGTTGATTGATCGCTCATCCTGTAGTTAGTTGATTGATCGCTCATCCTGTAGTTAGTTGATTGATCACTCATCCTGTAGTTAGTTGATTGATCGCTCATCCTGTAGTTAGTTGATTGATCGCTCATCCTGTAGTTAGTTGATTGATCGCTCATCCTGTAGTTAGTTGATTGATCGCTCATCCTGTAGTTAGTTGATTGATCGCTCATCCTGACTGCACATCGGACAAGTTCTGAAGCACTTGCATCCCATCTTCAGTATCTCCCTCAGCATATGACGACTGACCATAACAGTCCTGAATGAGTTTACTATTCTTCCTTGGCTACCTGTATAGTAGACGGGTGTGGCAACACCTCTTTTGACATGAAGTTCTTGTATCCAGCACCTAAATGGAACTGGAGCCAGTAATATCGGCTTTCAAATGGCTGTGATAGTCTGGCTGCTGCTGATCTCTGGACAAGTGCTATTTTATGTTTTTGTTTCTTTTGTTTCTTTTTTTTTTTTTTTAAATTTAAATGTGAAGACAGAAGCACTTACCTGTTCAATGGAATACTCTTTCCCTGCAACTTCTGCTATTTTAGCAATGGTGGTGATGTAAGCTTGCAGGTTCATCTCCACACACTTCTGGAAGGTCAGTTCTTTCTTGGGTCTTACAGGGATTCCAATTTCTTCTGATAACTGCCAGAAAGAGTGGGAGAGAGTAAATAAGAGTTTGTTACATGCCAAATGTTTTTAAAGTGACTATGATGGCACCTTTATGACTTTCAAGACGTTAATGTCGTACTGCACTATGAGGAGGCCTGAGAATCACGAGTGATGGCGAGTGTGGCTAGCAAGATCCAGCCATGTTAAGAAAAGTCTTCCATAATTAGAGCATGGGATTTCAGCTCTGCGGCTGCCATTATGTATTTAGTGGGATAAAGTGACAAAGGCACAATGAAATGGCAAATATAAGAAACAGGCTAAGAGACAAGTTAATTACATAGCCTTTATAGGACATTGCAACTACCCCAGCATTTGTTGACTGTTTGTAGGTTTGTCTAGGCAATTTCACATTCAGTACTCTGTGACTGTGTTTCTTAACAGTCCATGTGAATACCCTTGTTGAAAACAATGCAAAGTGGCTTGCTGCCCAACCGACTACAGCTGAATCTAACAGTGTATATTTCTTAATTACAAAACTGTGTTCATAACTCTTCAGCAGCAAACACTGACAAAGACATTAGGATATTTATAATATGAGAAAATGGCAAAGAGAAGGATTATATATGAGTCTGAAGTAGATATTAATAATATGAGAAAGATGTTAAAAGAAGGATTATATATGAGTTCTGAAGTAGATATTTATAAAATGAGAAAGAGGCAAAGAGAAGGATTATATATGAGTGAAGTAGATATTTATAATATGAGAAAGAGGTTAAAAGAAGGATTATATATGAGTTCTGAAGTAGATGTTTATATTATGAGAAAGAGGTTTAAGAAAAGGATTTTATATGAGTTCTGAAGTAGATATTTATAATATGAGAAAGAGGCTAAGAGAAGGATTTTATATGAGTTCTGAAGTAGATATTTATAATATGAGAAAGAGGCTAAGAGAAGGATTATATATGTGCTGAAGTAGATATTTATAATGTTAGAAAGAGGCTAAGAGAAGGACTTTATATGAGTTTTGAAGTAGATGTTTATTATATGAGAAAGATGCTAAGAGAAGGATTATATTTGAGTTCTGAAGTAAATATTTATAATGTGAGAAAGAGGCTAAGAGAAGGTTTAAATATGAGTTCTAAGTAGAAATTTATAATACGAGAGAGAGGGGCTAAGAGAAGGATTGTATATGGGTTCTAAATAGATATTTCTAATAGAAAGAGGCTAAGAGAAGGATTCTATATGAGTTCTGAAGTAGATATTTCTAAAATGAGAAAGAGGCTAATAGAAGGATTATATATGAGTTCTGAAGTAGATATTTATAATGTGAGAAAGAAGGACTTTATATGAGTTCTGAAATAGATATTTATAATATGAGAAAGAGGCTAAGAGAAGGATTATATATGAGTTCTAAATAGATATTTTTAATAGAAAGAGGCTAAGAGAAGGATTCTATATGAGTTCTGAAGTAGATATTTCTAAAATGAGAAAGAGGCTAATAGAAGGATTATATATGAGTTCTGAAGTAGATATTTATAATATGAGAAAGAAGCTAAGAGAAGGATTATATATATAAGTTCTGAAGTAGATATTTATAATGTGAGAAAGAGGCTAAGAGAAGGACTTTATATGAGTTCTAAAGTAGATATTTATAATATGAGAAAGATGCTAAGAGAAGAATTATTTATGAGTTCTGAAGTAGATATTTATAATATGAGAAAGAGGCTAAGAGAAGGAATTTAAATGAGTTCTGAAGTATAATATTCATAAATGAAGCATGAGAATTGTCGTCATCAATGAGCAGGTACTTTACAGAATGTCACTACTGTCATGTCATGCCTGAAAGTTTTTTTTTTTCTCTCTCTAATCGATTCTTCAGCCCAATGTGCTTTCATAGTCAATGCATCTTCAGTGTCTTGTATCAACCTTCACAGAGGTCTGGCTCTGACTTGTTTTCTGGAAACTACCCTCCACCACCGTTCTCTCCAGGCTACCATAGTTTATGGCCACATATGACATAGGATGCTGTTTATGAGCCAATTCTCTTTGATGCTCAGATCATGCAGGATACTGTTTTACTTTTTCTTGGTCGATGGTATTCTAACAATTTTTCTGTAGCATTTCATTTAAAAACTTCCAAATTTTTTTCTGCAACAGTTGAGTAAGAATCCATGAATGACATCCATAAGTTGCCACAGACATGGCCAATAAGACAACTTTTTTTGGGGGAATGCCTAGTTGACCCTTGTTTTTAGTACACTTGTTTCCACAGCGAGGTGCACACACCGTCTGGGGGTGACAGGTTAGATTCCCAGCACAGTGACTATAGCTTTCGATTTTTATGTTGTCTAGTGTGTTCTTCTATCTTTCTACTTCTTTCTATAAAGTGCCGATCAATACATTTTCTGTTACTTTATTAATATATAATATTTAAGGGCCTCAAAGGTTCTCCCTCTGTTTATTTATCTCACAGGAAAGATGCACGACATCAGAGTTTTTACTTTATCTGCTGGTGCTGGGCCAGAGGAATTTTTAAAAAAAAAGTAAAGATCCATTTCATGCCTTTAGGTGCATTGGACATATGGGAAAAGCACCCATATTTTTATATACCAATCGGCACTAAGTGGGTAATTTGGTCAGCATTACGGTGGCCGTCTTTACTTCCCCAGGACATATATTCTGGTACTCATTTTAGGCTGGGTCGACCTACGACGCCCCTATACCATTGATAAAAATCCAAGCAGCCAGCTGTGGGTTTCGATCGCTGGTACTTTGGAATTACCAGTCGGACTCTCAACACCTAAGCCACGGACACCACTCTTGTAAGGGAATAGTTGTCCTAAATAATTTTGAAATAAATTACCTCAAGTATCCATAGGGTATTTCTAAAAACACCCCACATTTTCATCTGTATTTAATATACAGTGTATATTGAGGTATATATACATCTAGCACAACTACCATTGCAGGGGCTACACAAGAAGAGATCTGAAGTGAAAGCAAGAGGCTGTCCTAGGAAAACATGGATTGATGACATTAAAGAGCATTTACATTGACACAGAATGACATTAGCCATTGCTGCCCATCAAGCAGTGGATCCCAAACTGATCCTACCCACAACGCTTAATGGCAGAAGTGGCAATTGATGATGATGATGATGATGATGAGATTACTAAGGCTTCATATTGCATAAGATATCAAATGACTGGCATTTGAATATTAGAGCACCTTTATTATAGTCAAGAAACCCAAATATTACATACAAGTATTGAAACTGAAAATTACCTGTTCCCAATGCCTGTTTCTCATTCCTGGATTCCTGAGACCCTGTATGAGCGGAATGTATGGACGGAAGTTTTCAATCATTTCTTTAATTTCAATGGCCACATCCTGGACACCTGAATAAATCACAAATATGTAGATTTTTTAACACTAAAAATCAATATTAAACACATTATTTTCAGTCAGTCAATCAGTCTGTTGCTGACTCCACAGTGAAGGTTGGCTGCAATAGATCTATAACTTGCTCTGTCTCTTGTCCTGGTAGTACACTCTCTCAGGCTGCTGTTTGTCCATCTCTACCCGTAGAAAAGATTTTAAAACATATACACATTACTTCTGCTGTCTCTTATAGTTTCTTTTTTTTTTCACTGATATTTCACTTTTCAATGAATGACCATATATTTATTTTTTGTCACTAGCAAACAGCAATTTCCAATGCAGACTTTTCTTCATGCAATGATGCCAAGCTGTAGAGCATTTTCTTACCAGGTTTTTCCACCTTTTTGTTTCTTCAGTTTTCATTTTGTCACAGTTTATTCCCGTCTTCTTGTTTCTCAATGCGACCATATAATGTAGACCATAAGCATTATCAATATTCTAGATAAGCAATGGTTCATCAACGTCATACAGCAGGTATTTTTTTTTCCAAGAACATCACTCTCCTCGTGACAAGCTGGAAAGCCACCCACTATATTACCAACTTTCCTGCCTGATGAAATTCAAGCCCATGGTGCTCATCCCATCCTTCTGTCCCCCCTCACGCTGATGACCTGGCATCTTTTTCCAGGAACTACACCTTACCATCACTGTCTTCCCTAAACCATTATGGCATTTAATATGGGCAAACACACACATCATGATTGTAACTAACTCAGAAAGAATGTTGAGCTATGTCAGGACAGGCATGCTTCATGCAGAGTGGCATGCTGTGTTTCAGAGGTCACAGCTGAAGAGCATTGTCCAGGAAATGCTGGTGTGTTAGGAAATGAACAGGTAGGCAAACTGGCTTCCATGATAAGACAGATGTGGTTAAGGTCTTATGGATGCATGTATACAATTCAGAGAAGCAATGAAACACAGTCTGGTGTCAGTGATGCAGTGATGAGTGACAAGGGGATCTGGCTGATGCTCGATGCTAAGAGGAAAAGCAAGACAGATGTTTGATCTGACTGCGGCTAGTACTATTGGTGAGAATGGGACTCAGCACTTATGGAAATGCCCCTGTGTTGTGATGATCGTTCTTCAAACAGTTCAACTCAACTCACATGGGTGAAGTATTTCAGTTTCCAAATCAATTTAGACAGGTTAACATTTGGTAGGTTTAGGAGAGGGAAGCTGTGTAGCCAAGTGGCTTGATGATTGCCTGCAGGGCCAAAGGTCTTGAGTTCAAATCAACATTCTAGAAAGTAAAGGCAGCTGAAGTGATACTGACCACATCCGCCATCGAGGACCGAAAATATGAGTCTCGTATCACATGACCAATGTGCTTTTGCGTAAAAAAAATGTTCTTAACTTGTACTTTATTAGATTTAGGAGAAATAAATACTTCATATTATTTCTACTGATAAGAAATGTAAAAGAAGTACTTCATTAAATTCACATAAAATATCATCAGTAGTACTTATTCAACAGATTTTCATCATCGAACCATTCAGTCTGTAAGTGCTCAGATCCCCTCCTTAGTATCTCCCTCAGTATGTATTGGCTTATGACACCAGTTCTGTGTTGGTTTACTATTTTTCTTTGTCCTCTGTGTAGCACTCTTGTCTGGCTTCAACTGTTTTGATGTTATGTTCGTGTAGTCTCGTCAGTGTTGCACATTCACAATCATTACTTGATTTGTTTAATTGAGCAGCCTCTCTGAAGGCATTTAATATATCAGCCCTGTCCATTGCTTGTCATTTCCCACATAAGCATCACTTGCCAGTCTGTCAGCTCGTTCATTGCCCTTTATACCAGAATACACCTGAACAAATATGAAACTGATTTTTTGTCAGCCTAGATCTATTCAGGGATTCAGCTGTAGAACTACCATTAGGAATACATTATTTTCTTATTGTCCCCAAGTGGGATACAATTTTTAGTCATTAGTAGCCTCACCCTGGCTGGCTTTTGCCGGTGGCCCTGAATATAGCCGGGCCATAAATATGGCCTAAAAGCTGAACGGGGGTTTCTGGGACCTCTCCACTAGTGATCCTCATCCGCATGGTGGCACTTTGTGCCATCAGGTATTTATGGCTCTGTGTGATGTCCTGCTGGGGAACAACTTACATACACACATTCCTTTTAGGAATAGAACTCATAGACAGGCACCTGGAAAGCTAAAATTAAAATATATTTTTTTTCATTAAACTATACATACTTACTTGAAATTTCAGAAAACAGCTTGACGCTTTTGTGCATAATCTTGTAGGACTCGTTCACATTCTTCTCCACTTCTTCAGCATTAATAGCTAGCAGAGGATCATTCATCCAAGACTCATGCGATCTCAGCCAGTCTGAGACTGTGACCCACAGATTGCGGAAGGGCTCAAAATCCCTGATCAGTTTTGCCAGCTTGTCATACTAAAAAAAAAAAAAAAAGTAAAATTATATAACTAAATATTTCCATCCTATATTCTTCTTCTTTATCAGCATTCTGAGCCCTTGAGGTTCATTGCTGCAGATATAATCTGCCTCCATTCATCTCTCAGGTTGGCCTCTTTCCAGTTGGTATAATCTGCCTCCATTCATCTCTCAGGTTGGCCTCTTTCCAGTTGGTATAATCTGCCTCCATTCATCTCTCAGGTTGGCCTCTTTCCAGTTGGTGACACTAAGTGTTGCAGATCAGTCAGGTTATTATCTGCTCTCAGGGTTGTTGAGAAATGCACTCTCCCACCGCAGCAAGGTGGGGAAGTATTATCTGCTCTCAGGGTTGTTGAGAAATGCACTCTCCCACCGCAGCAAGGTGGGGAAGTATTATCTGCTCTCAGGGTTGTTGAGAAACGCACTCTCCCACCGCAGCAAGGTGGGGAAGTATTATTGCTCTCAGGGTTGTTGAGAAACGCACTCTCCCACCGCAGCAAGGTGGGGAAGTATTATCTGCTCTCAGGGTTGTTGAGAAACGCACTCTCCCACTGCAGCAAGGTGGGGAAGTATTATCTGCTCTCAGGGTTGTTGAGAAATGCACTCTCCCACCGCAGCAAGGTGGGGAAGTATTATCTGCTCTCAGGGTTGTTGAGAAACCCACTCTCCCACCGCAGCAAGGTGGGGAAGTATTATCTGCTCTCAGGGTTGTTGAGAAATGCACTCTCCCACCGCAGCAAGGTGGGGAAGTATTATCTGCTCTCAGGGTTGTTGAGAAATGCACTCTCCCACCGCAGCAAGGTGGGGAAGTATTATCTGCTCTCAGGGTTGTTGAGAAACGCACTCTCCCACCGCAGCAAGGTGGTGAAGTATTATCTCTCTTTGTTCTTTCCTTTGTTTTTGAACTCTGACTTTCAAAAATTCAAATAGAGGACAAACAGAGGTGACAATTTTCTTGAGGGCTTTTTATTAGGGCATGAAGGCGGTGCTAGCATGTAAAGTAATACAAACTTTTAAAGATTGCAGGTTGATGATGATAATAAAGAAAGGACATTTGCCTATGTCCTGAGGTTTTTTTAAAGGGAGTTTGGGTTGGGTGGGGGGGGGGGGGCTATCTCACATATTTATAGACACATTGGCACTCAGCAGGTGTAAGTAAATGTTTCATTTCCACACTATTAGGTCTGATGCAATAAGTAAAGTAAATTACTCTTTCCAAGGCTGGGCCTCATTGTGCATAAGATGCTTCGCTCATATTTTATATCTAGCTGGTGTCATCAGTCGAGCAAACACACAGGGGGTGAGAATGGGTCAACAGGAATACATACAACAGCAGTTTCTATCAAGTCATTAGCAAATTAGGAAGAGAATGTAGCAAATTGATGTAATGGTGTGGCAGAATTAGAGGTATAACAACTGATAGGTGAGACTGCTGGGCTAGAGTATGCAAGTGTGTGCCAATGGTTCTTTTCATTGGGGATTTCCAGCCAGAGTGAAGGGAAACATCGTGGCAGAACAAAATTATGCTTATTTAAATTTCTTTTTTTTTTTCCACGACTGCACGCATGAGGATTGAGGTGGAGAAAATCACTGCAGCTCTGAAGTGGACAGCACAAAATAGAGGAATTATAATGTCTGATTGTCAGTCAGTGCTGTGGAAGGTTTGGAATGGACAAATGTGGCATGAGTGGATACCAAGCACAAGTACATCAACATTTCATGGACTCACAGAACATTTGGACACCACAGGGGAAAAGATCTCCTGGAAGACCAAGGGAAACTCTACGTAGAACTATCATCAGGGAAGGCTCGCTCATGGGCCACTCAAACATCCAAGACCTACAACAGATTGCAACGAACCGCCATGCATGGAGAGTCATGACCTCTGCCCTATGTGCCGCACTCGACACAAGAGGAAAGACTAACTAACTAACTAAGATGGACATCCTGTCCAGAACATTTGGGAGTGTGAGGCAATTAAAGAGCGGATTTTCTGGCTACAGTGCAATAGCTATGGGAATACTTGTACCAGACAAAAGGGACATTCTAAAGACAGTTTACGAACAAAATGTATTAAACAAATTAAGTTAAGGACCCTTTCCACAACTTCAGGCTTATTGGACATATAGGTCTAGACCTATATTTTCTAGACCAATCAGTACATAGTAGGTTATATACAGAGTGAGCTAAGTTAATGGCACTTACATTTGTGACTGGCATGCCGAATAGTCTCTCTCTGTTGTTGTAAGTGATGGCCATCTGCTGTGCATCCTTTAGCTGCTTGTTGATTCTCCTGACATCATTGGCTATCTCATGGGCTCTGCTGATGTCTGAGTAGGCTGCCATGCCTGCTACTGCCATCTGCGGTAATGTAAGAAAAAGTTTCATGAATGTTTATATGGTGTTTGATTGGTTGGTGGTATGATTGTTTGATTGGTATGTTGGATGATTGAAATTGATTGTTTGATTAGTTGGTTGGTTTGCTGATTGGTTGGTTGCTTGGCTAGTTGCTTGATTAAGGTTGGCTGTTTGACTGGTTGGTTCATTGTTTGGAAGGTTAATCAGGCAACTGGTAGATTGGTTGGGATTGGTTGTATAGTTGAGCAGGTGCTCTGTTGCTTCCTCCTTCCTTTTCCAAGTCTTTCCTGTATGTTTCATTCCTAATTGTTCTTCCTGCTCATATTTTATCCAATCAAGTATTTGTTGTTTCCTACTGATCTTGCTGCTTGTTAAATTTGTGTGTGTGTTTTTTTTTGGTTTTGACTTTGACACAGACACTCTAGGTTAAAAGTTCAGTTGTAATTGTGCACACATTATCTCAGTAATGAGTTTGGTTATCTTCAAAGCACTGTGGACGCGTCCAAAGCTACCTACACTCATCGGCATGGCACATGATGATCATGATAATGTTGATGATATTGGTGATGATTTAGCAGGTGATGTTTTGCTTGATGATTATGATGATGATGAGGTAATGATGATGACAGTGGTGGTAATGATTATAATGATGATAGTATTAGTGGTGATGGTATGGTGATGATATAGACAGTTATGACAGTTTCGTCGCCCAGCTTCTGAGTTGAGTGCATGGCGTGACACTGTGAGCTACGTGTTTTTCTTTTTTGTTGGCACAGGAGCGGAGCAACTATGGGGTGACCCGTTTGCTATGAAGCTGAAACTAGGATTACCAGATTACCAGTCATGATGCAGTTGTTACTGATAAAACTAGGTTACTATCTCCAACTTACTTGAAGACCATCCAGTCTATCCTCAAAGTTGGTCTGATCTGACTGTTGAAGTTTCCTGAATCGCTCCTCATCCTCATCAAGCTGCAGGAGCGTCTGCTCCATCTGTTTTTCAATTTTATGTGGCCAGCCAATGGTTGTCCACCTTGAAGACAAAAATTGTGACAACTTACATTAAATTTTAAAGAGTTAAAATTAGTTGCAGTCACTGGTTAAACATTGTTGGAGTCAAAGGTTGAAGGCTGGAGTCAAAGGTTAAAGGTAGTGAGAGTCACAGTTGAAGATATTTGCAATTAAACATTGTTTACGTATAAATACACAAATCATCATTATCATCACCATCATCTTTTTGTGTGGTTTAAATGTCACATTAAACTCACAGGCTACAGCTATATTCCACTATATTCTTTCCAATTTTGTTTTAGAATCAAGTCCAATACCCTTAACCTTTCTCATGAACATCCATCTTGGACATCATCTTTCTTGTAATCAATTTTTTCCCATATCAGTGTATATTATGTATATTAGGTTATTGTACATGTATGTCTACATATGTGTGTGGGTGTGTATAGTGCATACCAGCCCTCTCTCCAACAACCTTCACTAGCTGCTAGAGTACCTGTCCAAGACACCAGTTTTGGTGCAATTAACATATCTTAGCCAACATAAGTGGCACAAAGAAACCAGACCCCAATTATAACTGATGCTGCTCGCAGTAAGTTAAACAAGGTAGATTTTGTGTTTTGTTTTTCATAAAAAGACAGTGTCTGGTGATTCTCTGTCCATTTCTCAAATCTACACAATAAAAAGTCATCTTCTTTGTCCCATGACAGATGTCCCCAGGGGTTTTTAAAAAGAACTTCAAAACGGCCATTACTGCCTGCATTTATGATTGTTGTGGTGTGTGGTTTGGGGAGGAAAGGGAGAGGGGGTGTTTGAGCCTGAGGATTTAGGGCTGCACTGCTGTTGCCATTGACTGTGCAAGTCAGGATTTTTGTAATATTTTTTACAGAAAACAACAATTTCCCAATCTTACTGAGAGCTCAACCCTGGATCTATTGCTTGAAAGCCCCATGTCCTTACCATGAGGTCTGTCATTATTCTCCAATTGTTGTCCATAGATCCCTTTTTCACGCCCTTAGATCAATCAGCACTCGGTGGGTAATGTGTTCAGCATTACGCTGGCTGTCTTTACTTCCCCAGGACGAAAATCCTGGTACCCATTTTAGGCTGGGTCGATGTGCGACGCCCCAAACCATGATAAAAATCTACTCAGCCAGCAGTGGGTTTCAATCGCAGTATGTTGGAATTACGAGTCCGACTCGCAATGCCTATGCCACGGACGCCAATTGTTGTCCATCCATTTTTCTAATTTGTGTTTTTCAAAGTTTTAGATATCTGCAGTATTAAACCTAAACAAAGTTTGACTATATATAGGAACGTGTAATGATTAAGGCAGACAGTCTGTATACACTATATGAATACATGTTGATGGAAGAGACAGTGGTAGATGAGCCAAGTGTAATGTCACATGATTTTAGAATTCATTATGGATCTGACAGAAAGGATGTGTGGGAGGAAGAGTGAGTATGATGTGTGCAAAACCAATGTGCTACTGGAGCAATAAACATTTATATCTAACATTTGAGCATGTTGAGAAAGATGGAGACAGAGTGGCAAGCATCATTCTGACATCCAGGGTAGTTAGTATCCTTTGGATAGTAACTCCAGGTTATGCTAGTGTGTTGGGAAGTAAGCAGGCAGACAGATTTGCCAGTTCTGCACCACTTGGTGGTGAATTGATCTATGACAAGCTAAATGTGAGGGCCCTCTGTGAGCGAATGAACAGTGCAGAAGTGCAAATAGAACCTTAGGGTCTGAGAAAAATGGATTTATCAGGGGATCTGGCTGCTCAAAACTCAAGGGAAGGTCAAGACAGTTATATAATCAGACAGTTAGTGGTGCCATCAGAATAGGAACTCTTCATTTAATGCTGAAGATGAGGATAGAATGCTTATGGGGGTGTCCCAAATGCTATGAAGTCGATTCTTGATTCAGCATTCAACATTCAATTTATCTAACATTTGTTGTGGGAGATAAGGCATCGACAAGTAACTTCAATATGCTGTACTATCGATTCTTAAATCAGTTATTAGGTACAGATAAATTAAATATGGGAAATAAATTTGGCTGTGGTGATGGTGGCCACATCACCCACCAAATGCCGACTGGCATATTCGAATATAAGTCTAGTATCATAAGGCCACTTCATCACCATTAAAAACTATAATAATACAACATAAACACACACAAATATTGTTGAGGTTCCTGTACTTTTTTTATTATTATTATTATTTACAGATGACTCTTTTTTGAGAAATATCCTGTTTGATAGGAGTCGCTGTGGTGTAGTGGCTAGACGCTCATGTACGGATGGGAAGGTCATGGGTTCACTCCCTGGTGGAGCTGGACTTTTTTCAAAAATGACCTTGACGTCCAGGTCGACCCAGCTTTAAGTGAGTACCGGGTGCAGTTCCGGAAAGTAAAGGCGGCTGGCGTGATGCTTACCACATCACCCATCTTGTGCCGATTGGTCTATAAAAATACAGGTCTAGCCCTATATGCCCTATACACCTAAAGGCATCGAAAAAGGACCTTTACTTCAATGTTTTTTTACTTATCTTGTTTAATCTTTATGGGTTATTTTGGGAAATACTTACTTTTTCTAATGTTGATGTTTTTTTGAAATAATCCATTTACGTCATTTACTTTTCGTTATTTAATACTGCATACGTTGTGTATTAGAATATCTTGGACAAAGAAGATGAGAAATATTGACATCTTAAAAGATCTGAACAAGAATAGTCCCAACACCTCCCTAAAAACCATGTAAAAGTTGACTAACTAGGTGGTTTCCTTTGAAGTCAAAGTGCATCTGCCGGGAGGCAAGGAACTAACAGTACTAGAACAATACTTAAAGTCCAGATGTGGATGAACAACCTGAACATTTTGCCAGAGTTTACAGCCATTGGACATGAAGAAGAAGGAACTGTAACTGTACTTTTTAAATAATTGAGATAACCATATGGTGCAATCTATTTTCAGGAACATTTAAAATGTTGCTGCAGGAAAGACAAAATTACCACAGGAAAGATAAAGTCAGCATAGCAAATATAAAATTGTGACAAGAAAGATAATAATCCAACAGGAAAGACAATGTTGCCGAAGGAAAGATAATCTTGCCACAGGAAAGATAATATAGCTGCAACAAAGATAATGTTTCGACAGGAAAGATAATACTGCTATAGGAATATCAATTAACCACATCAAAGAAATGTGTTTCTAAAAATTATTACTTTAGATAGATTGATGGTATTATGTAAACATCTTATAAATATGTTTATCCTCTCTTATAATTGATTTTTGTAAACGTGTATATCCTCTTTTATAATCAATTTTCTAACATGTTTATCCTCTTTTAAAATCATTTTTGTAAACTTGTTTATTCTCTTTTATAATAAATTTTTACACTCACTTGGCACTGAAGTCATCTGGTGAGAGGTTGTAAAAGAAATCTTCAATCAGCTCATAGTCAGCCATAGCTTTATCTATTAGTTCCTGTAAAACAGAGAAAAATAACATCTATGTAGTCAGGAAATTTAATCAATGACACAAAATACTGAAAACGTCAATGTGTACAGGGCAGATTAAATGAATTTTCTTCTTCTGCGATCATTGCTTATTTTTTTTCAAATCCAGCTGCGACTCGCTGCAGCCACGGTCAGTGTTCAAAACCGGGCGGCTCCCAGGGTTTACCCAGCCTCTAGGTAATGGGTACCAGTGTTGACACTCTGGGGTGAATGGAGGAACGTCGCTGTAGCTACAAAGCTCGGAACAGACTACGACACATGCGGACAGTTTCTCATCAGCTGTCCGTACTGGTGGCAGAGCACTTGTGGTTCACATCTCTCGACTTTACCTTTACCTCTCTTTTTGGCATGGTCATAAACTGGACAGTGCACTTGAAGTCTTTGCTGGTGCCCCATGTAGGTTATTTCTGTGCACCATAAATTTCCTCTCTGACTGGAAAAAATGTGTGCATTCTTGTCAGATACTGCCCTGAATATTGCTTTCAATAAATAAATCTAGAAGTTATGGCTTTTTTCTGTTCCAGGATTTTACCTCAAGCTTTGACACCACTGTGACTCAAAAACCTGCATCCTGGATGCCACTCCAATAAGGCAAATCCAAGATACCATGTTCAAGCTTTTAAGAAGTTATTATTAAGGCACAGAATAATGGGTAGAAGTTATGAAAAGCATCCTGGTGAACAGGTTTAGAAAGTTAACTATATTGTACAACTTTAAACCCACACAACAGACATGCCTGGCAAGCACTTTAACCATGATGCAACAGTGGCTTCTCACAGAAAAATTGTATGTTTTTTGGTATTAACTATTTCGCCCTGAGAAGCTTAAAGTTGGGTGCAGTTGCCCATAAATATCACTTTTCCAACTTATCTAGAGTTACTTGTTTATGGAATGCATGGTTAATGCCTTCATTCACACAAGTGCAAATGTTTAAGAGGTCACAATGTGAATTAATTACCTAACAAAAGCATTGGAAAGAGGGGGTGGGGTTTAATGTAATTTGAGCTAAATGAATTTTGTTACGAAAAAGTTATAAAATATTACAGAACTGAAGCAATAAATAAAACAAATAATAATAATAAAGTAAATAACAGTTTTTATTAGTAGTATAATATTTTTGTTGCTTTTTCACTAACCAAGACTAAGAGTGTTCATTTATTGTCTGTGTGTATTTCTTTCCACTTATATTTCTAGTTGATTTTTATTTATTTGGTCAATCTTCATATAATTTAAACAGCAGTTAAAATATTAATGGGAGCTGCTATGGTGTAGTGGCTATATGCTCGACCGTTGATCAGAAGACAGTGGTTTCGGGTCCTCATGGAGCCGACCTTTTTGTTTTCTTTAAAAAAATTACCTAGCTTCCCAGGTCGACCCAGCCTTGAGTGGGTACCAGGTACAAGTCCTGGGAAGAAAGGCAGCCGGCGTGATGCTGACCACATAACACACCAAGTGCCGAGGGGTCTACAAAATATAGGTCTAACCCAACATGCCCAATACACCTGAAGGCATGGAGAAGGGTCATTTACTTTACTCAAATATAAATAAAACACTTAAATGCAAAAATTTTGAAAAAGTAGAAATGTTTGACTGTGGCCAGAACTGTCTATAATAATGTCAGACCATTTTTTTTTAAACTAAATATTTAAAGCAAAATGTTACAAATTATGGCCAATGCTCAGATAAACTGTAAATTTAAAAGAATATTATAAATTAACAGACTCAAACAAATTACTAGTAATACAAAATTGTATACAGACCTTGTGTTCTTTAAGCATGCCAGGAACGTCCTTGATCCACTCCCTCATTTCTGCGAGCTCTTCAATGCAGTTTGGCTTTTCATACAGTTTACGGCTTATGGTTTTAAACTCTTCACAAGCCTGTAGATAATACAAAAATATCAACCTGAAACATACAAACAGTCATAAAAACATGAGTGACTGCAGTCTAGCTAACACCAAGAAATTTATCCACTGAACTATGACTAAGAAGCTTCACAAGAGGAGAGGGAGGGGAACAACAAATGCACACAAGAAAAATCTGACATTTCATCTGCAGCTTTTCATGAAACCACAACATGAACAAAGGGCAAAGTACTCTGGCCACCCTAAGCTTGGACTGGTCAGGTACTCTGCCCTTTATTGCTGTTGTAATAAATGTCAAGAAAGGCTCTTGCCTGACTGATGGTCTTAAACTTTTTACAAGCCTGTAGTTAGTGGTATACCTTTTACAGGACACAAATCAACCACAGCATGTGTTGGCTGTTTATGATTTTACTGGACAATTTACATTTAGTAGTTTGCCTATGCTTTCTAAATGAGTTTATGCACTACCTTTATTGAAATCAGTACAAAATAGTCTACTGTCAAAGTGTCTATAACTTACTTTAAACACTGCAATGGCAGAATTATTGATCTGTGTTTATAATTCATACACCACAGATTCAAGTAGAGAATTATAAAATTATTGACCAAAAATAATGAAACAATTGGCTCTTCTTTCAATACCGGACGGTAGCTGGACGGCTTAGTTCGGCTTAGTGGGAGTTCTCTCCCTTGGCCGCATTGCAAACAGGGTGCGGAAAAGTCAAGAATTAAATGACATACGTACCTATCATCATACGGTTGCGTGTAGGGTTGCGTAGTCATCATACGGTTGCGTGTAGGGTTGCGTAGTCATCATACGGTTGTGTAGGGTGTAGGGTTTGGGTTAGGGTTAGGGATAGGGTTAGGGTTAGGATTAGGGTTAGGGTTAGGGTTACTAAGGGTTAGGATTAGGGTTAGGGGTAGGGTTAGGGTTAGTTAGGGTTAGGGTTGGGTTAGTGTTAGGGTTAGGGTTAGGATTAGGGTTAGGGGTAGGGTTAGATGTGACAATTTTGACATAGCAGTTCCATATACTGGCCGACAATCTGATGCTTGTGGGAGTGGCGCCACTGGAAATCTCCCAAATATGACAGCAATAGCACGCGGCTGGTGCCCAATCGGTGGCGAATTGTCCGTTTGAGTAGCATCCACAGTCCTTCGATTGTTTGGGTGTGTATGTGACTGTGCGAGATTAGTCGGAACTCCTGCGTCAAATTTGTCACATCTAACCCTACCTCTAACCCTACCCATAACCCTAATCCTAACCCTAACCCTAACTAACCCTAACCCTACCCCTAATCCTAATCCTAATCCTAATCCTAACCCTAACCCTAAGTAACCCTAAACCTAACCCTGACCCTGACCCAAACCCTACACCCTACATGCAACCGTATGATGACTACGCAACCCTACACGCAACCGTATGATGACTACGCAACCCTACACGCAACCGTATGATGACTACGCAACCCTACACGCAACCGTATGATGAAACCGTATGATGACTACGCAACCCTACACGCAACCATATGATGAAACCGTATGATGACTACGCAACCCTACACGCAACCGTATGATGACTACGCAACCCTACACGCAACCGTATGATGAAACCGTATGATGACTACGCAACCGTACACGCAACCGTATGATGACTACGCAACCCTACACGCAATACACGCAACCGTATGATGAAACCATATGATGACTACGCAACCCTACATGCAATACACGCAACCGTATGATGAAACCGTATGATGACTACGCAACCGTACACGCAACCCTACCCGCAATACACACAACTGTATGATGACTACGCAACCCTACCCGCAACCGTATGATGATAGGTAAGTATGTCATTTGATTCGTGACTCTTCCGCTCCCTGTTTACAATGCAGCCAAGGGAGAGAACTCCCACTAAGCCGAACTAAGCCGTCCAGCTACCGTCTGGTATTGAAAGAAGAGCCAAACAATTTATAGTGGATGGCCTTGAACTTTTTCAAACATTAAATCATTAAGAAAATTCAAACGAAAATAGCAAAACAATTTCAAGAAAACCTAGAAATGTGTTTTATTTAGTGAGGCTTGAAACGAAAACCTCAAAAGTGTTTTAGAAATTACAATAGTCATGCCACTGTTTTGTAACCTGTCAATATTGTGGCTAATTAAGTAGAGAGTAGTAAGCACATGATGTCAGGGTGCAGATAAACACAGTCAGAAGCCCCCTCATAATAAGCGTTAATTCTTTTAGTTTCAGGAGATTTAGCAGAAGGTGCCTAATGGCTCTAATCACAATGAAAAAGCAGCTTGGATGTTTTATTGTAAAAAAGGCATATACTGTATTCCACGTTTCAACATCTAGCCAGATCTCTTGTAGATTTACAATAACTGTAAAAAAAATATATGTATAATAACAACTGGATGCAAAGCTGGAGACAAAAGGACAATAAGTGATTCCATGTGATCTATTGTTTGAGACCGAAAACTTTAGATTTTAAATGAAGGTTAGCTCATAAACTGATATATGTTGTTCAAGATCACAAACAAAATAAAAAGATTACCAATGTAAGTTAACAGGACAGGTGTTGATTATGATGTACATACACATATGTAAAACAGCAACCAACAGTGAACATCACAGTAAACAGAGCAATATTGGTTCAAGTAACAAATGTCTTCTATCTCGGACATGTAGTGGCAGATGATAGCAGAAGTAAAAGGAAGAGACAACAGAAATGGCTACAACTACCTTCAATAAAATGCAAAAAATATCGACAGCTAGAGAGATAAACAACATATTAAAAATGAAAATCAGCAAATGTTATGTATGCTCAACCATGCTGTATGGAGCAGAAACTGCTCAAAGAGACAAAGCAAGTTGCAGAACAATTGCAGTCAATCTTCATTGTAGAGACAGCATCTGGCTGATTGACTGACACATGTGTATGTAAACTAGTTACTAGTACTCACATCATCAGCTTGTTTCCTTAGTTGTCTAGCCAGTAACTCCAAGACATTGAGAAACAGAAGACCAAATGGTTTGGTCATCTAGTAAAAATGCAGCCAGAACAACTACTAAAGCATGCATTACACACAAAAATATCTAAAGTGAGTGCAAGAGGCTGCCCTACTAGTTACTAGTACTCACATCATCAGCTTGTTTCCTCAACTGTCGAGCCAGTAACTCCAAGACAGCATTCCCAAGAGCTTTCTTCTTCTTCCCCAGTGCCTGTCTGGTGCCCTCAGTGTTGATGTAGAAAGGACCTATAACGATATGGCTTGGGACAATGGCCTCCAGGACTTCTTTCTCCCTCAGATGTTTCTCGATCTCTGCTTTTGCTTCCTCAGCAGAGTGACCTGCACTTTCATAGGTTCTAATGAAAACAGATTACAAATTAATTTATGAAACTTGACTATATATCTACTAATAAAAACACTTGCGCGGATTTTTATCATGGTATGGGGCGTCAAAGGTCGACCCAGCCTAAAATGGGTATCAGGATGGCTGTCCTGGGAAAGTAAAGACGGTCGGTGTAATGCTGACCACAGTATCCACCTAGTGGCATTGGTCTGTAAAAATAGGGGTGCTCTTCCCATAAGCCTGATGGGCCTAAAGGCATGAAAAGGGATCTTCATTTACTTAACTTTTTAATGAAAACACTAATGAATTAACCCCTGTGAAATTAAATGCCTGAGAACAGCCACCAACTTTACCATCTGAGATGACGTTAGAAATGATGTTATCAGACAGACTGTAGGAACAACACCAAGCAGCAAATTCATTGAGAAACAGAAGATCAAATGGTTTGGTCATCTAGTAAAAATGCAGCCACAACAACTACCAATGCAGGCACTACACAAGAAAAGATCTGAAATGAAAGCAAGAGGCCGCCCTAGAAGAAGATGGATTGATGACATTAAAGAGCTTTTACATCAACAGAAAATGATAATAGCCATTGCTGCCCCTCAAGCAATGGATCGCAAACTGTTCCTCCCCACTTCACTTAATGGCAGAAGTGGAAATTGATGATGATGATGAATGAAAGCAAGTGATAAATCTACTAGTAAAAATGATTATAAATTCGCTAATAAAAACCAGTTATAAATTCAATAATGAAAATAGACTATAAATTCACAAATAAAAATAAATTATAAATCTACTAATGAAAACAGATTATAAATTCACAAATGAAAACAAACTATAAATCTACTTATCAAAACAGATTATAAAGTCACTTGTGGAAAAAAAGATTATGAATCTACTAATAAAACCATATTATAAATCCCCTAATAAAAAGCAATTATAAATTTATCAAAGAAAACAGGTAATAAATTAATGCATTTGATAAATATAAATATAATGCCACCTGCCTACATGTTACTGAGATTCATAAAGGAAATAAAGAATAGTAACACTGTAATCTAACATGCATATTGTACAAGACAAGAAGGGTTGGCGTAAGACTAGCTACTTCAACCAACAGAAAACTGTAGCTGCTAAAAACAATATACCATGAACAATTTTACACATTTTTTCATCAGTATATTCAGGTTTTACCTTCACTGAGATATGAAATGCAGAAAAATAAAATAAAATTATGTACATCTTGGAAGCTGAAGCAGTCATGATTACAAGGTTGCCTGCTGACCAGTGGTCACAAGTTTAACTTTTATATTTTGGTGGTCTTCCAGGTTGACCCAGCGTAAGCATGGGGACTATGAAATTTCTAGGGCAGTTATAGCAGACACTGTGATACTGGCCACATCATTCATCTAGAGACAACTGGTGTATCAAAATATGGGGAACAAATACATCCAATACACCACAGTGCATGCATCATTATGGCCTCCAGAGAATGAGGCACCTGGGTGTAACCAGAGGGTCTGGCCGGCTCACTACACTCAAAGGAAAGGCAAGACGGACATACAACCAGATTGTGACCGGCACCATCAGCATTGGAACTCTGCACTGGCTGCTGAAGATGAGGGTGGAGCACACATGGGAATACCTCAAGTGCTGTAATGTCAGTTCTTGACTCAACTCAACTCAACCACAGTCCACAGAGATGGGTCCTTTGTTATTCATGTACTCAGAATACTATAAACTTTTAAAACCTTAACTTTAAAAGACCCTTTTCACATCTGTAAAGCATCAAGAAGATAGTACTAGAACTAATTTCTTATACAGCATTCTGCATTCAACAGGTGATGTGAACAATTTCCTGGCCATCTGACAAGGTAGCCATTTTAGACTGGGTTGACCTAGGAGCCAAGGTCAATTTTGATAAAAAATCTGCCTTGATGTGAAACATGCCAGCATAATATACAACAAAACTTACTTCTCATGCAGCAAAGTCACTTGATATATAACACACCCACTGTCTTTGCCTCTGACTCACTTGATATATGCATTGATGTCCATGTTGATCAGCTCCAGATATTTCTCATATTCACGGGCATAAGCTTTCAGTGGCAGAAGTGCCTGCCTGATTGCATGCCTGACTGTACTTCGGAGCTCTTCAACAGGAGGCTCATGCTCCCCAACAGATTCCAAGAGAGGAATGCCAGACCAGAAAATCTCCTGCAGTATTTCCTATTGATCAAATATAGACAGGCTGAATGCATTCATCACAACAATAAACTGAATTTAATAGTCTGGTTTTGTGGCTTAAAGATTGGTGAATGTGTTTAAAAATCCTTGATTTACCAGGGTTTGATCTCTGTGAACTAATGTGTTTTAAAATCCTTGATTTACCAGGGTTTGATCTCCGTGAACTAATGTGTTTTAAAATCCTTGATTTACCAGGGTTTGATCTCTGTGAACTAATGTGTTTTAAAGTCCTTGATTTACCAGGGTTTGATCTCTGTGAACTAATGTGTTTTAAAGTTCTTGATTTACCAGGGTTTGATCTCTGTGAACTAATGTGTTTTAAAGTCCTTGATTTACCAGGGTCTGATCTCTGTGAACTAATGTGTTTTAAAATCCTTGATTTACCCGGGTCTGATCTCTGTGAACTAATGTGTTTTAAAATCCTTGATTTACCAAGGTTTGATCTCTATGAACTAATGTGTTTTAAAATCCTTGATTTACCAGGGTTTAATCTTTGTGAACTAATGTGTTTTAAAGTCCTTGATTTACCAGAGTTTGATCTTTGTGAACTAATGTGTTTTAAAGTCCTTTATTTACCAGGGTTTGATCTCTGTGAACTAATGTGTTTTTAAGTCCTTGATTTACCAGGGTTTGATCTTTGTGAACTAATGTGTTTTAAAGTCCTTGATTTACCAGAGTTTGATCTTTGTGAACTAATGTGTTTTAAAGTCCTTGATTTTCCAGGGTTTGATCTTTGTGAACTAATGTGTTTTTAAGTCCTTGATTTATCAGGGTTTGATCTCTGTGAACTAATGCATTTACCAGATACTTGATCCCGCTGTCAGCTATCAAAGTTCTCTCACACATCTGCTCAGCCACACCGACTGTTTCCTATCACAGTCCCCCACAGAAAAATCAGTTCTTTTTTTCTCCTGCCCTCTTGTCCACTTTCCTTCATGAGATTTCACACAATCATTTACTCATGCATGTGGAACTTATAATCCCCCTTGAGACACTCTTTCCTACTAATTCTTTCCTAACTGGTTTTCAAATTCTTGGCCCGTCTCACTGGAAAACCCCTTCTAACATCATAGAATTTCACACTCGTTATAACTATGCAGTCAAAAAAAAACTCTACCAGTCTTAGTCTTAGTCTTATTTGAGGTTTCAACATCACAACAATCAGGTTTTTCCATACTTGCTTCTTTCTTGTGCCAGTGAAAATCAAATAAAATGTCTCTGAGTGTCTCTGACAATAGAATTACCGTCCAAATGTGTAAACTGTCTTCGGAAGCAAAAAATAACTTCAAAGCTTAACATTCTGCCAAGCCTAATCTGCCATTTTTATCACCCTCCCCCCCCCCCCCCCACCCCCAGTACCAAACCTGTTATATATGCACAGCCACGACTTCTTAAAGTTGTAAAGCAAAACAAATATGGGGAAGAAATGATAAGCCAATATTTCGTGACTTATGGGGCAACAGGGTTAAAGGTTAGAGGGTCATCTTCACCGCACTGAATTTTTACCGCACGGCTTAGCCTCGAAAAGCTGTTTTTCTGCACTGCAATGCACAAAGGTTAAATTCACAGGAATTTCAAAGCATATGGACTCTCAAATCAAATGTCATTGTCTGAAACTGAGCCCACAAACTTTAAAGAATGAAGCAAACAGTTTAACCACTTTGTCATGGGGGTTTGTAGTAAAAGCCAATAGAGTATCTTTAGTGCAAGACAGCCTAGCTTACGACATCACAACATCTAGCATGAGAATGGAGGTGGAGGCAGTAACTGCAGCTCCCCGGTGGCTAGAGAACAAGATGCATACACATGTCGTAATTGTAACAGACTCTGAAAGCATGCTGAAAAAGGTGAAGACGGAGATGCTTCGAGCAGAGTGGCAAGCTTCAGTGGGAAGGTCATGGGTAGTTTGCATACTTTGGATCTTTTCTCCAGGCCATGCTGGCGTAGTGGGTAATGAACAGGCAAACTTATTGGCTGGATCTGCACCACTGGGTGGTGAATTGATACATGACAAGGCAGATATGGTCAAGGCCCTTTGGAAAAAAACAAGCAACAGCATCAGTAGAAAAACAACATTATTAAGGCCTGGAGAGAATGAGACAACTGGATCTGGCCGGCTCACTACACTCAGAGGAAAGGCAAGACAGAAATGTGACCAGATTGTGACCGCTAACCTCAGTATTGGAACTCTGCGCTGGCTGCTGAAGATGAGGATGGAGCACACATGGGAATGCACCGAGTGCTGCAATGTCAATTCTTGACTCAACTCAACTCAGCTCAACTAATAGAGATATCCTAAACCTGTGGCAAACAACTCACCCTCTCCAGCTGAGGTACATTCTGCGTAGCTTGGATGCCTTTGTCAAAGAGATTGATTAGTGTTATCTCAAAGTTGGACAGGTTTGTACTGAAATGAACACCATCTTTGTCTATCACCAGATCAATCAGGAAGATGGCATTCTTGCGAGGCCTAGAAAGACACAGAAACATTCGTGTAATTTAGTTTATTTCCTCGCCTGCTCTCCTACTTCTCATTTTCCATGAATATGGTACATACTGTATGTTATGGGTGCCATCACAGCTCAGTGACGAGGTGCTAGACCAGCGGTTCTCAACCTGTGGGTCACGACCTCTTTGGGGATCAAAGGACTTTTCACAGGGGTTGCGGTTGGGGATCACCACAACATAAGGAACTGTATTGAAGGGTCACAGCATTAGGAAGGTTGAGAACCACTGTGCCTGACTGGCAGCCAGAAGGTCTTGGATTTTAATCTTACCCTTATGTAGACTCAGACTAATCAAATATTATGTTTCCCTAAAACGAAGAGGTCAGTAAAGGACCCTCTTCCATGCGTTCAGGCATACAAGGCAATTTAGGATCGATCTATATTTTATAGATCAATCAACACCCAGTGGGTGAAATGGTCAACATCAAGCTGGGCACCTTGACTTCCCAGGACTACACCTGACCCACTCAAAGCTGGGTCAAATTGGGAGCCAGGTCCTTTTTTGGAAAAATGTCTGGCTCCGTCAGGACCCAAACCCAAGAGCTTTCAATCTGCAGGTAAGCATTTAGCTGCTACATCACAGTGGCTCCCCCCCCCCCCCCCCCCCCAAAAGACCTTACCCCAAAATAAGCCTAGCATGATTTTCCAGGATGCTTTTAATATAAGACCTACCCCAAAAATAAGTTGTAGCAAAATCATCTGCTAGAATGAGAGACTTTTGCCGAATGGAGCCAGTCTGTGTACAGATTCCAGCAGTGCACACTTGAACAAGATATGCTCATTTAAGAAAAGCTTTACTGCTGGTCATGAGAGACTGGAGCCAATGGTTCTACAGGAAATGAAGTCTCAAGAAATTATGGCCAGAATCAGGATTTGGAGAGTTATGAAGATGTTTCAGAAAATGATGACATAACTTTATTTAAATAAATGTAGATTTGTGTCCATGAATAAATGTAGATTTGTGTCCATGAATAAATATAGATTGTGTCCATGAATAAATGTAGATTTGTGTCCATGAATAAATGTAGAGTTGTGTCTATGAATAAATGTAGATTTGTGTCCATGAATAAATGTAGATTTGTGCCCATGAATAAATGTAGATTTGTGTCCCTAAATAAATGTAGATTTATGACCATGAATAAATGTAGATTTGTGTACATGAATAAATGTAGATTTGTATCCATGAATAAATGTAGATTTGTTTACACGAATAAATGTAGATTTGTGTATCTAAAAGAACAAAATAAGACATTTCCAAACAGGGTAGATAGGTGAAAAGTAATTATTCCCCTTCATTATTGCTGTCCGTAGGATCAACATCTCAAGTAAGGTTGATAATGAAACTGGAGCACACTATGTACACAAAATTCAAGACAGGTGTATCAGCCATGTGCACCTGTGGAAAGGCGCACCAGACAGCAGAACATGTAATCCAGGACTGCACCAAATTTGATACATTAAGGCAAACCTTTTGGCCAGAAAGAACAACAGTGGAATATAAACTCTATGGACCACTGAACAAACTAAAAATGACAGTGATATTTACACAAGAGACAAAATTGTTGATATAGACAACTTATTTCAGGCGAACAGGGGGCTGCATAGTCTTGAGGCATGGTGTTCGTCTCTAGTGCTAAAGGTTCTGGGTTCAATCCCTGGTATAGGCTAGGATTTTTTCACGTGGACTCGGACTTCTAGTGATTCCCCCTGGTCTCTGGGTAGTGAGATCAGATGCCCGTGTGCATTGTTGCGAACATAAAAAAATCCCTTGGCAGTTGGAAATTGAAAAGAGTAGCCTGCGGCACTGCCCGTGTGAAATCTGGAGTTGAAAATCTACCCAAAGTATTTCAGGA
Source organism: Candidula unifasciata (assembly GCA_905116865.2). Taxonomy (NCBI): domain Eukaryota; kingdom Metazoa; phylum Mollusca; class Gastropoda; order Stylommatophora; family Geomitridae; genus Candidula; species Candidula unifasciata. The sequence continues at coordinate 398,520 of CAJHNH020005224.1, forward strand.
TCCTCACTGGTACTACAGAGCCTGTGCACTGTGCTGAGTTTCTTTGGACTCAGACTTGAGTTAGAAGAAGAACGGAGCACTTATGGGTTATACCCGTAGGCCATTATGTTGATTCGTTGTTTAAATCTCAAACCTCAAACTTCAGGCGAACGAAAGAAGAAGGATAAGAGCAAATTCCAGAAACTCTGTTCCACAATATAAAACAGTTATACTAGCACACTTCTACAGCTACAATATAGCCATAGTCAAAAATGTAGATGGCAGGATACAGGTTAGGTAACTGATAACCAATTGTGATCAGTTTGTTTCCTCCAGGCTGCTACATTAAAATTTAACCACACCATTCTCAGTTTTTAACATCTCAGTCTGGACGGCAGACAAACAAGGTAAATTCCAGATACCTGTTCAACCTCCAAAATAATTATAATGAGAGCACCCGTAATGACTAAAGTAGCCAGGTGTAGTATTGCGTGCTGCATTCACTGGGCTGGTCAGAGGCCTTATCACCTACACCAGTCGTAACAGTCGTTCTGTATCAGTATCACCAGTTCATGTTCATCGTCATACTGTGTTTCGTCCTAATAAACAGACTGATGCACGATTAAAGAAATGACTCTTCCCATATTGTTGATGTTGTTGGCTGCGGACTGTTCTCAGTGTTAGTGTATGATAGGACTATGAGAACTGTGTACCTAGTACTTCAAGGTAGGGAACCCCATTAGTCACCAGGAGGTTGGCTTGGAGGGAACTTACATATTTGAGTGAGGCATAATCAGTCACATTTAGACACTTGGTTAGGAAGCGATACACCAACTACATATCCCTTCGCAACATGTAGCCTGCAGTTCCATGAGGGTAAGGACACAACTGATAATTTTACTGAGGCTACAGACTGTAGGTAAGGCAATTAGTCATATGTCTTTTCAACTGTTTCAATCCCAAGGCATGTATGTTGTGTGACTGGTTCTTCTGAATCCCAACCATCACATTATGTATTATCTGATGTTTTCACATTTTTGGTCACTGTATACTAAAAACATCTGGCTTTTTCTAGATGTCACTATTTGGAATGAATACACAATTATTGACCTTTTTCTGGTCATCTGCTATTAAACTTTCATGGAAAAGCTGATATCAAGAAGTAACTTAAACAATTACACGAAAACTCAGAGAGAAAAAAACATTTTTATATTTATGTTTTTCCCTCCATGATAACGCTGACAGATTAACACCCAGGGACTCAGTGAGTCACCTTCTGGATGAAAATCCAACAGGAGCAAATCATAGGAACCTTGTTCAACTATATAACACAGTTATATTCAAAAGCTTTATGGCTATTATGTAAACTACAATTCTTCTTCTTTTCTTTGTCCGAGTGATGTGGTTGCACTGTGCCTGTTTACAGCAAAGCTGCAATGTTTCCAATGTTTCGGCCAACACATTCGACTTCATCAGGAATTTGTTAAATGGGTTAACATTCTGAAACCTGCAGTTCATTCTGAGTTGGTGGGGACTAATAATAAAGGAAAAACACATACAAATATAGCCAAATGTTCTGACCAGAGTATTTGTCAAAACAACAGAATTACAAATAATTGTTTATTATCAAACAATTGTTCAGACTAGTTGCACATTTGGCTGTGTTTGTGTGAACCTTCCCATTTACCTGCCTCGAGTTTTCTCAGATAACAATGTTTTGTGGTAAGTGCTTTTATCCTACCTATTTACAAACAACATACTTGATTTTGCTAGTCAACAGATCACTCCCCCAGACAAACTCTTCATCCAGCTCAATGGCCGAGTTGCTAGCATCAACAATCATCTGGGTAAAGTTCACCAGTGAGTCTTGGACCAAAAATCTCATTGAATCCTGGAATGTGCAGGAGATAACTATCATAGCAAAATGAAAGAGCAACCAAAATATTTTGTGTAACCAAAAATGTGGACTGCTGATTGCAATTTTATAAACAAAAATGTGGACTGCTGATTGCAAGTTTATAAACAAAAATGTGGACTGCTGATTGCAAGTTTATAAACAAAAATGTTTATGGAGAAAATGCTTTGTGAAAAAATTTTTTTAAAGGTTTAAAGAAGGTTAATTCTGAACATTGTAAGAATGTTAGTGATTACAGAAACAAGTTTACTTGTAGGTGTTTATATGTATTATAGGTTAGGTTTAAGTTAGTCTCCCCAAACAAAGGAGGTCATTTTTAATTCACAAATTTGTTGGGCTGGTCTAATTTCGTGCATGTTATGGGTGTACCTGTCTGTTGTTTGCTTTCTGGCTTGTCTTGCATTTACATTTTTATTACCAAGAAAGAGAATGAATGTGATATAGGCTGCAGCACTCTCTAGAAGGTTTTGTGTTAGACCCAGTTTGTTCATGTTTTTGGAGTGCTAAAAGCGCTGGCGTGCTGAAGTATACATGTGATATCAATGGCATTGCCGAACACCCCCGTAACCTTGTGCCAAGATGACAGGTTCAGAAACTACCAATCACAAGTGAGCTAGTTTGTATATGGGCGGTTCGTGGGGAGACTAACGTTAGTTTTACCGTACTGTATATGCAAGTATAGCATGTTGATTTTTCTTTAGTTGTTTGTTCTGAGCTTTTTTGTGAAAAATATGAGAGGATGACATAAGTTCTGTATTGGTTTATTATTCTTTTTGATTTCCTGCCTTGTGCACTTGTTATATCTCAAACATTTTAAACTGATGTTCTGGTCATGGCTGCACAATCCCAGTCATCACTCAATGCTGAATGTTGAATTCAACATCACTCATCACTTGAATCATCTCTCAATGTTGAATTCAACATCACTCATCACTTGAATCATCTCTCAATGTTGAATTCAACATCACTCATCACTTGAATCATCTCTCAATGTTGAATTCAACATCACTAATCACTTGAATCATCTCTCAATGTTGAATTCAACATCACTCATCACTTGAATCATCTCTCAATGTTGAATTCAACATCACTAATCACTTGAATCATCTCTCAATGTTGAATTCAACATCACTAATCACTTGAGTCATCACTCAATGTTGAATGTTGAATTCAACATCACTAATCACTTGAGTCATCACTCAATGTTGAATGTTGAATTCAACATCACTAATAACTTGAGTCATCACTCAATGTTGAATGTTGAATTCAACATCACTAATCACTTGAGTCATCACTCAATGTTGAATATTGAATTCAACATCACTAATCACTTGAGTCATCACTCAATGTTGAATGTTGAATTCAACATCACTAATCACTTGAGTCATCACTCAATGTTGAATGTTGAATTCAACATCACTAATCGCTTGAGTCATCACTCAATGTTGAAAGTTAAATTCAACATCACTAATCACTTGAGTCATCACTCAATTCATGCATATCTTGTGTGTATTCAGTACTTCAGGCTGGTCCAGTGCCCATCCGCTCTCACAGTAGCTGCAGGGAGTCTCATTCAATTAAAATGGAGGACTGCAGTAGCCTGGGACCTCTCCAATTTCAGTAAGTAAAGTAAAGGTTCCTTTTCCGCGCCTTTAGGCATATAGGGCACATAGAGCTAGACCTATATTTTTATAGACCAATCGGCACAAGATGGGTGATATGGTCAGCATCACACCAGTCGCCTTTACTTCCCGGGACAGCACCCGGTACCCACTCAAGGCTGGGTCGACCTGTCAAGGTCATTTCTGAAAAAAAGTCTGACTCTGCCAGGGAGCAAACCCACGACCTTCCGATTTGCATGCAAGTGTCTAGCCAGCTACGCCACGAAGACTCCATCCAATTCCAGTGGGTTAAGTTAATAATGATGAGATAAGACAAAAGGAGGAAGAACAGTTCAGAACAGGCTTGTTTATTGTCATTCCATTACTAGTGTTGGCTCTGTCTGTTGTCATTAACTTGTCTGAGGGGTAATTCCTCAGCTGATCTATCTTTCTAGTCACAAAAGTAAATCAGATAGTTACATAACTGTGCTTTTAGTTAAAATAAAAACATAATTCGCTACCATTCAATGTCAATGAATCCCAACAAGCATTCTCGTTCACCTACGACAATTAGCAGCTTTCTCAATCCTCTCAACTATTATTGTCCCCGCTCACCAGATACTTCTTCACAATATCAGCCATTCAGATTCATGTAGGCATTTGATTCCTCCGGATCATCCACTTTCTCTTGCTGTCTCCCACTTACTCACTTTGCCACTCAGGAATTTCAAACATGATTCACTACCCCCCACGGTGAATATTCCTGATACCCTTTCACACACGTTATCCCGTCAACCAGTCACCCCTTCTGGTTAATTGTTTCCTAGCTGGCCTCTGACCTCTTAACCTATTTCCTTGGAGATCCCTTCTGAAGTTACGGAATTTCCCACTCACTACAGTAGCCCTGCTGACCTTTGTTAATTTTAATTAAATGTTAATGTTGATTTAATTTTGTTGGATATTTTCTCCAGGCCATGCTAGTGTGTTGGGAAACAAGCAGGCAGGCAGACTGGCTGGTTCTGCAGCACTAGGTGGTTAACTGATGTATGACAAGCTAGATGTTGAGAGTGCCCTTAGGGAGTAATGAACAGTGTGGAGGCACAAACAGACCATTACAGTCTGAGGAAAATGGTGCTGCGGGGAGTTGTCAGGGAATCTGGCCGACACTCAACACTCAAGGGAATGGATAGATGGATGTAAATTCAGGCAGTTCTGCTGCTGCTGCTGCTGCTGCTGCTGCTGCTTCTTCTTCTTCTTCTTCTTCTTCTTCTTCTTCTTCTTCTTCTTCTTCTTCTTCTTCTTCTTCTTCTTCTTCTTCTTCTTTCTTCCTCCTCCTCCTCTTCATCCTCTTCTTCTTCTTCTTCTTCTGCTGCTGCTGCTTCTTCAGCATTCTGAGCCCTTGATGTTCATTGCTGCAGATATCACCTACCTCCATTCATCTCTGTGATTAGCTTTCTATTTCCAGTTGGTGACACTAAGTGTTTGCAGGTCTGTCTGATATTATCTCTCAATCACCTTCTTAGTCTGCTTCCTGGTCTACGACCATTTAGCTCCCCTGTGTATGTAGTTTTTTTTTCTCTATCATCAGACATTCTGTCAAGTTGCCCGAGCCATTTCAACCTATTAGCTCTCATGATGCCAGTGATCAAAAGTGATTTAAATAAATTATGAATTTTGTTGTTGCTTCTCATTCTCCATTCCCCACTTTTTACATCTTTGATGGGTCAAAAGATTCACCATAAGACTGTTTTAGAAAATTTGTAATAAGGCTTCATCTCTTTTAGTTGTGCTCCAAGTTTCATAGCCATATAAAACAACTGGTCTTATCAGTTGTGAGACAGAGACTTGACTTTAGCAGATGCTAAAGGGAATAGTATACTTTACTTCCAGATAAAATTCTAGATTGCATTTTTTTCTCTCAGCATGTTGGAGCAGTTGAAGTTTGCATCCAAGTACTTATATGTTTCCTTTCGTTTAATTTTCATGTTATTGATTTGTATGTGGCCAGAGTTTATATCCTTTCCCTTTCTTGGTATTATCATGTATTCTGTCTTACCTTGATTGGTAACTAGCATAAAGGGATAAATAGTATAATGACTTATTCAGCTGTATTATGAAATAAAACTGACCTGCATTATGAACTTGACTGTCTCCATGAACTTCTTCAGCTTTGAAATCTGGTACACCTCCCAGTTAGTCTCATGAATGTTAAACCAACCTTTGCCAACATCACGAAGTGCACTACGAATACTCAGTTTTAAAGAGCTTATCCAGCTGTCTCTGAGAGAAAGTCCCACCTGAAGAAGAATATATATAATAATGATTTATGATCATTAGAAAGATGCCCAAATCAGAAAGAGACAATCTACATTTTCTGGTCATGTAATGAGAAGGAGAAAACTGGAGTACATCGTGACAGTAGAAAAACTGGAAGAGAGGAGAGGCAGAAGGAGACCAAGAGAAATGTTGTTGGACAGTCTGACATCATGGCATGGAGGATCATCTGTGTCAGAGTTGACTGAAAGTACTTGAGACAGAAGGTTGTGAATAGACATGGCTACTAATGTTACACAGCATGGACTTTAAGAAGAAGATTACGATTGATAAGAACTGGCTGTTTCTGAAATCTGGCAGACTCGTTGAACCTCAGAAACACAAATATCAAACAAAGCAGATCTGATCACTAGAAATGGAAAGACCTGATAAAATAGTCAACCTTAACTGGGTGATGCAATGACAAACAGCATTATGGGACCACAGACAGGTAAATTATAATATTTCCTCATATGGGTTTTATGCCCAAAATCTGCAAGTTACCTGTGCTGTCATCTGGGACTGTGTTTGCTCAAACTCTTCGAGTCTCATTGGTTTGGCACTTGGGATGTGGAAGAGACTGGTGCAACTGACCCGATTACATTCTGTTCTGACTTTGCTCATGGCCTGAATACTTTCAGATAAGGTCAGCAGGGAGTTGAAAGCAAAACTGTCATACTGGGCATCAAATGTGTAGGCAGGAACATCAGGACAACATCCTGTAGAACATATTGTTGAATTATAATGAGAATATAGTAGACGTTTCATGAGACTCAGGTAGACTTAATGAGAAAATAACATGTTTTTACTGAGAAAATGAAAGAAACTTAATGAATCTAGCAGAATTTAAATGAGAATATACTAGAATTTTACTGAAAATCTAGTTTAATTTTCTTGAGAATCTAGAAAATATTTCTTAAGAATCTAAGATAATTTTAATGAGAATCTACTACAATTTATATGATAATCTTGTATAATTTAAACGAAAATATAGTAGAATTAAAAGGGAATAAAGAAGAATTTTAATTAACATAGAAGAACTTTAAAGAAAAATCTAGTTGACATTTAAAGGTTAGTGTTCTTGTTTTTGTAGTAAATCATTTTAATACATTTGGTAATCAAAATTTTAATGATGATTTGATGATCAATCCACTGCTAGAAATGAATTAATCAATGAAAGACTCAGTCAACCAGTAATTACCAATCAATCAAGAATTGATATTACTGAGCTCAGCAGATCCCATCAAATGTTTTGCCCTTTCCTCTGCAGCCAATGAAAAGTTCCCGCACTAATTGTTCTTGTCTCTTTAGATACTGGTAATATGGCTGTTCCACACACTGTCCACTTGATCTCAAACAGCTTCCACCACATCAACTCTATCATAAAGTAGTTCACTACCCAGCGGAGCAGCAGCAGTCAACAAACAGTTACCATACCAATAGTTCCAGTCTCTTGATATATCGGTAATATGTCTGTTCCATGCACTATCCACTTGATCCCAGACAGTCTTTACCATATCAGCTCTATCCTAAAGTAGTTTCTATGGGGCATGCCAGTGTGTCGGGAAATGAATATTGGACAGACTGGCTGGCTCTGCGCAGCTTAATGGAATTCTGATGCATGATAAAGCAGACAGGATCAAGGCCTTATGGGAGCACAGGTACAATTTTTAACAGTAAATTTATCATAACAGTCTGGTGAGAGTGATGCAGCGGGGAGTCATGAGTGGATCGATACTTGATGCTCGGGGGAAAGGCAAGATGGACATATAATGAGGAAAGGCAAGGTGGACGTATAATCTGACAGCTACTGGCACCACTGGTACTGGAACTCTGCACTGGCTGTGAAGATGGGGGATGGAGCACTTATGGGAATGCAGTGAGTGCTGTGATGTCAGTTTTTGAATCAACTAGCTCATAAAGTAGTTCACTACCCAGCAGTGCAGCAGCAGCCAATCTACGCCCTTATTTTAGACCCTTGTGAATCGGCAGCCCTATACATAACATGCTTGGGAACAACATTTTTAAAATATTAAATAATGCAACTATTGTGTTTGATGACAGAAAATTGACCCAAGTTACCTGTAGCAGGTGTGACCTTTGCACTGCTTGGGGGTACGTAAACAAAGGCAAATGTGACAGGATCCTCTTTAACCGTCTTTTCAAAAATGATTCTGTTCATGGATCGGCAGAAGTCAATGTTGACCTCCTTCTCAAGAACTTGAGTGTAATCTTCCAGGCTTTAGAAAAAAAATCAACAGTTTTAAATGAACACGAAATGGCAATAATTTTAGGTTATTTGTATCTTACAACTGGGAATCACTTATATTTTCATTGCTGTATCTATCACTCAGTGTATTGACATAATTTAAAGTAAATAAAAATATCCTTTCATGCTAGTGACACAGCAGCATCAGATGCTGGACTCATATTTGTTTCTGGTCAAAATGGACACTAGGCGGGAGCACTGTTTGAAGCCGAGGCACATTTTTTGCTTCTGCCGGACGGTGGTCGATGCAGTTTTGCTCCATTTGTAGACTGAATATAGTTTTGTCGCCCAGCTTCTGAGTTGAATGCATGGTGTTACACTGTGAGCTGCGGATTTCATTTGGAATGTTTTTTCATCTGTGACCAACGTGGTGGTGTGAATTGTAGATACAGAAAATGGTGTGATGCCTGTGATCGCAATGTTGGTAGTGCCCGTATGTGATTAAAACTGATTGCGTTTGCAACTGCTGATCTGATGGTAACTTCTGCTACCATCAATGATGAACTGCATTTCTAATGTCGGACTGTTTGTGTTAGCACTTCCGATGGCTACCGTATGCTTTAATGCTAGATATGCTGAAACAGCAGTCTGTCAATCTTTCCACAAGGGACTGTGATAAACATTCTGTGTGTTTTTCGTTGGCACAGGAGCAGAGCAAAGATGGGGTAACCCATTTGCTATGAAGCTGAAACTAAGACTACCAGACTACGAGACCAGTCATATTTGTTTTTTATTCATCAATGACACTCAGTTTGTCTGAGAAGGGCTGCAAGAGTGACCCAGTAAAAATCAGGTCAAGAGAGAAAGCTGGCACAGAACCAATTCTAGATTACATGTAAATTCATCAATTAACATCTTTTGCCTAATTAGAAAGAATGCGCTGTGATGCCATATCATACAAGACATACACCAAAAGAGGAGAAGGATGTAGAGGTTTTCAAAAAACAAGACAGAAAGATAATGTAAGAGAAACTCTACAAAATGTGTGATGTGTCTTTGGTTGAAGCGGTTATAAGAACAAGAAGCAGAACCTTATATCCCCCTCGACACATGAAGCAGTAAAAAAAAGGTGGGAAGAAGAAAAAAAAGGAGGAAGAAGAAAAAGAGGAGGAAGAAGAAAAAGAGGAGGAAGAAGAAAAAAGAGGAGGAAGAAGAAAAAGAGGAGGAAGAAGAAAAAGAGGAGGAAGAAGAAAAAGAGGAGGAAGAAGAAAAAGAGGAGGAAGAAGAAAAAGAGGAGGAAGAAGAAACAGAGGAGGAAGAAGAAAAAGAGGAGGAAGAAGAAAAAGAGGAGGAAGAAGAAAAAGAGGAGGAAGAAGAAAAAGAGGAGAAAGAAAAAAAAGACCAGCAACCAGTGGGTGATGTAGTCATCATCATGCTGACCCTAGTTACTTCCCAGGATGCTACCTGGTAGCCATTTTAGGATGGGTCAACCAGAGAGCCAAGGTCAATTTTCCAAATAATCTGAATCGATGTAAATTCATATCTATGACGCTCTTAGTCACCATGGTGTAGTGGGTAGATGCTCGTGGATAGAAAGGTCATGGGTTCGGGTCCTAACGTAACCGGGCTTTCTTAAAAAAATTATCTTGGTTCCCAGGTCAGTCCGCCTAGAGTAGGTACCAGTTGCGGTCCTGGGAAATCAAGGCGGTGGGCGTGATGCTGACCACATCACCCAACATGCAGACTGATCTATAAAAGATAGGTCTGGCCCTATATGCCCAATATGCTTGATGGCATGGAAAAGGGTCCTTTACATTTTACTTGTAAGATCCTCTTGCAGGCAGGCAGGGGTCTATCACCTTGCCCACATGGCTCCCACAAATAATTTAGCTTGGGTTTATATTTCAAATGCTAACATTAAAAAAAAATGGGTAAAAGTAATGTTAGTCTCCCCAGACCCCACCCCTATACACACTAGCTCACTTCTTATTGTTAGTTTGTGAACCCGTGACCTTCACACAAGGCTACAGGGTTGTTCAGCAATGCTGTTGATATCGCGTGTTGTATATTTCAGCACGCTAGTGCTTTTAACACTTCAAATACATGGAGAAACTGGCTGTAACACAACCCCTTTAGAGAGTGCTGCAACCTATGTCACAGGCATTCTCTTTCTCGGAACAAAAACATAAATGCAAGACACCACAGAAACCAAACAACAGAGCAGGACACACCCGTAACCTTCAGGAAAGTCGACAAACTTGTGAATGAAAAGTGACCTACTTTATTTGCGGAGATCAACGTTAACCTAACCGAAATATGATAAAGAGGACGCACACTGAGAAAACCTAAAAACAGTATAGCTAGAATATCTTCACAGTGGAACCCACGGGTAAAAAGAGTGATATCTTAAAATACATGGCAAATAGTGTTTAAGATGAACATGAATCATAATGGGAAGGAATGGGATGAGCTTTAGGAGATGGTGAAAGATAAGATATCTTTTCATGTGCAGGTTCAGGGTTTATCCTCAAATGAAGGATAAAGAAGAGAAGAAGAAGATATGATAATGATGATAGTCACTTTGGATTTCTTATGAACACAGGTTTTTTTGAAAGGTAAAACTTATAATCTACAGTCATATAATCTATTATACTTAACACTTATAATCTGTATAAACAGAACAAAAAAGTATTGGACAAAAATGAATATATAGTATATGAAAAGAAGCAAACTGTATATTCCATGAAGAATCCATAAGGATTCTCTTTTCTTTATTTTGTGGTCTCACTGATATCAGGTTGTAGCTCAGTGTCACAGTTTTCTACATTTGTCTTGAGCTACTCGGGTGGCTTGGGTGATGGGCTGCACCATTTATCTATTTTTTTTTTGGGGGGGGGGGGGGGGGGGGGGGGGGGGGGCGGGGGGGGGGGGGTCTTCGGCTTGCCTTCCTCCCAGATGTTCTGCTGTAAAATCTCATCTGTAGTTCAGTCTGGCTGCATGCTCACTGTATGGCTGAACCATTTAATTCTTTGTCTGTCAACATAACTGAGACACAGTCTTGTTCCATCTTTCTCTCTAATGCTGATATTTGTAATCCTGTCATTTCTGTTGTTGTAAGTTACCTATCGGAGGCAGCACATTTTAAAGGTAGTTATTTTCTATTCTGGTGCTCTACTCATTGTCCATGTTTAGCACTAATAGCATAAAGTATGGATGAAGATGCTATGATCACTTGTCAGTTTGCCAGAAGGCAGACATTTTGCCATAAGGATTAAACAGGATTATTCAGATAAAATTACTATTAAAATAGTTTTATTTAAAAAAAAAATTACAAAACAGAAAATCTGCAACTAGAGGTTCTTTAGGTGTGTGTGTGTGTATTCATGCATGTGTGTATATGTGAGAGAAAGAGGGAGAGAGAGAAATATAGTAGAATAACAAACAAAGAAAATTACTTTTTCCCTCTGTCAATCCCTGGAGCCGAATGTGCCCACTCGATCATTCTCCTGAGTGAAGCCTGGTCCAGTTCCCCCACACCGTCCATTGGCATACAGTCGATGTAGAGATTGTACCGCAGCTCTGCCTCACAGATCTTCCTAGACTTAAATGCAGTGGCGATTCGATCTGCAAATACTCGTGGGTCTTCTGCATAGAACAAAAGACGAATACGTGGGATCCACCACTGGTTCCGTCCTTGTGCACGAGAGCCGTTGTCTAAGATTCCACCATTGATTATTGGGCGGCCCTCTGTGTCCACCACACGTCCCTGGTTGTCAACCCGCTGGACAAAATAGAGCTTGGAAGTGGGATCAAAGTCCAAGACTCCAACATCAAGCCATTCATAGTTAATGCTGGGGTCTGTTGGGTTTTCTGCAAATGTTTCATCAATGAAAGCAATTAATATTTTGTATTATATGAAGAAAAAATGTGACACTAGTAAATTATCAGGAAGCACATAGGGGGACTGTGGCTTAGATGTCAGTGAACATATTTCACAATCCTCTATGTACTATTGTTAAATTTTTAGGTCCAAATTACACAAGTCACCCCATCCTGTCAGCAGCTTATTTCTGAAGGGGATTTCCCAGGACATTCCTCAAGTCTAGGGGCGGTCTTATGTTTCCTATTTTGACCATTCAAGCAGATCCACCAGGAAGATAGCCACCGCCAGTGAGTGTAATAATTCAAAAACATGAATGAAGCACCTTTAGCACTTCCCACTGCAGTAATTCTTCCTCAGAGGCAGGTGCTTTAGGTATCTGAGACCTACTGTTCACAAAAAACGGAGTTCTTCTTCTTCTTCTTCTTCTTCTCTTCCACCTTGTATCTCATCAAACTGTCAGGGGGAAGATGTAATGTTCGTTGATGAGCGCTGTCAAGAGCACTATTAAGACTGATGTTCATTTCTGTAAGGCTGTTCTTAATGCCATCACTCCATATTTTCCTAGGTCTTCCACTCGCTCTATACCCGTTGTAACGTTTTAGTGTGGCTCGCTGTGGCAGATAGTACCAGGGCATTCTTGTTAGGTGTCCAAACCATTTCATTTGTTGTTCTTTGATGACCTGTAAGACTAGCTTTATTCCTAGCATACGTCTGATTTCAAGATTTCATATTCTGTCTTTCCTTAAAAACTCCTGCAGCTCTTCTAAGGCATTTCATCTCTGTTGTCACAATTTTAAGTTCATTGGAGGAAGTAAGTGTCCACGTTTGGCATTGATAGCATAGTGTTAGTAAAAAAATAGTTCTGATAAGGTTCACTTTAGTACTCCGAGGTATCTGCTTGTGTGTCAACAGGGGAGATAGTTGCCCCATTACTTGATTAGCTTTGGCACATCTGGAGCTAATTTCTCTGCCCAACGAAGTTGCAAACACAAATCTCTGGTAGCCACCTTTCAACATGGAGTGTACACATGGTGAAGCAAGCCACATTGCAATTTCCTCACAAAATTGGAGAGCACGACATGAATAAGAGCCAGCACAAAATCTTGCACACAAACAAGATGGGGTGACTTTCATAGTTAGTACCGATCTTTATAGTGGACAGTTTAATAAAAAGCCATTCTTGTGAACAGTGGTATAAGAGTTTTACAATGGAAGAGATTAAGGCTTCACCATGCGATAATCCCAAAGACAGTAGCCATTGGCTGGATCTGCACCACGGATGGTGAACTGATACATGACAAGGCAGATGTGGTCAACGCCCTTTGGGAACAAGTAATGAAGTCATAAAGAAACTAGATTATTATGGCCTGGAGAGAATGATGCACCTCGGTGTGACCAGAGGGTCTGGCAGGCTCACTAAACTCAAAGAAAAGGCTAGACAGACATATTACCAGACTACAACCAGCACCATCAGTACCGGAACTCTGTGCTGGCTGCTGAAGATGGGAACTGAGCGCATATGGGAATGCACCAAGTGCTGTGATGTCAATTCTTGACTGGACTCAACTCAACATTGACAGCAGTCGATACACATAAACACTGAAATAAACCTCTTTTGTGGAGAACGATAAAAATGTATCATTTTTTCAGATAAAGAGCACTAGATAAGGAAGAAAGATAGAGAAATTTATGTAGAAAGTTTAAACAGTTAGGAATCAAATAATAATATAGGCAACATCAGCTTCATAATAATGAGATACCCTGACATATACAAGGTAATAAATTGTTTGCATCTTTATTATTGGACTCTCACACAGTCTTTCAAGAAGAAAATTAGAGCTTTTGAACTGAAATGCTACAGAAAAGATTTTAGAATACCATTGACCAAGACCATTGACCATTGCCAGTTCTTCTTTATGGAGCGGAATGCTGGAGAATGACCAAAAAAAAATGCACACAAGCTGCCCACCTTCCACCACACATGTCTACGTAGAATTATCAAAATTTTCTGGCCAGATACAATCTCAAACACTAAACTACTTCGAGCCACAAATCAAGAAACTTTAGACAGTATGATTACCAAGAGAAGATGGAAATGGCTTGGCCACGTTATGAGAATGACTTCTGATATACCTGCCAAAAAAGCTCTCACATGGACACCAAAGGGAAAGAAAAAACAGGGGCGCCCAAAAACAACATGGAGACGAACGATGGAAAGTGACCTGAGTGCGGCATCTTTGACATGGAAAACTGCACTGAAGATTGCACAGGACAGGAAAGCATGGAAAGTCCTCTCTGAAGCCTCATGTGCCACTAGGCATAACGAGAACTGATGATGATGATGATTGACCAAGGAGATATAAAATGTGATGTGTTTTAGACATGTCGATGATCTGCAGTGTGCAGTTTCCAAAAAATAAGCCATAGGCCAACCATTACGAAGGTGGATACAGGACTTTGAAGATACACTAGCTGTGAAAGCACACAGGGCTGGAGAACTGGCTAGAGAGGGAGAGAACTTTAGGCGTGCAGTAACAAGAGTGACGTTCTGTAAAGGACATGGTGATTAATAATGATGATGATGCTCATTATGTCAAACACAACATCAAATTCTAGCACTCAACTCCCTATCAGATTTGGGGAGAAAACACAAATATGAATTACTGTTTAAAAGTAAATCCTCACTCAGAATAAATCAGTCAGCAGCAGATGAGTTCAAGAATTAAATTTACAAGCCTGAGAGAGAAAAAGTTTACAATGTAGCAGTATGGAAAAACTGGTGGGAGTCTCTAAAGTAGCTGGGGCTTGACACAGATCAGTTTCATATTTGTGATAGGGCATGCAGGCATGCAAGAAAATGAGCACGCTGATCAGCTTGTAGGTAAAACTACTGTGCAGAGTGGACAAGCCATGGATCATGCTGATATTCTGACTGCTCTACGAGAAGTAAGATGTTTGCGAGAACCAAGTGATGACTGTGAATCTGCAACCATGACCAGACTGTAAGAACAGCATGTTAAGGAGGGGGTATGTGGCCAGACAAGAGCACTATGCTGGAAACCAAAGAAGAATAAGAAGCCAAAACAGGATCGGTTTTCGTGAACTGCTGCTTCCTGCAGGATTGACTAAGGAGGGGAACCAAGCACTTATTGACTGAATGGTTTGATGTGCAGTGAGGATAATCTGTCGACTAACTCTCATGTGCAGTGAGGATAATCTGTTGACTAACTCTCATGTGCAGTGATGATAATCTGTCGACTAACTCTCATGTGCAGTGAGGATAATCTGTTGACTAACTCCCATGTGCAGTGAGGATAATCTGTCGACTAACTCTCATGTGCAGCGAGGATAATCTGTTGACTAACTCTCATGTGCAGCAAGGATAATCTGTCAACTAACTCTCATGTGCAGCGAGGATAATCTGTTGACTAACTCCCATGTGCAGTGAGGATAATCTGTCGACTAACTCCCATGTGCAGTGAGGATAATCTGTCGACTAACTCCCATGTGCAGTGATGATAATCTGTCGACTAACTCCCATGTGCAGTGATGATAATCTGTTGACTAACTCCCATGTGCAGTGATGATAATCTGTTGACTAACTCCCATGTGCAGTGATGATAATCTGTCGACTAACTCCCATGTGCAGTGAGGATAATCTGTTGACTAACTCCCATGTGCAGTGAGGATAATCTGTCGACTAACTCCCATGTGCAGTGATGATAATCTGTTGACTAACTCTCATGTGCAGTGATGATAATCTGTCGACTAACTCCCATGTGCAGTGAGGATAATCTGTTGACTAACTCCCATGTGCAGTGAGGATAATCTGTTGACTAACTCTCATGTGCAGTGATGATAATCTGTCGACTAACTCTCATGTGCAGTGATGATAATCTGTTGACTAACTCTCATGTGCAGTGATGATAATCTGTCGACTAACTCTCATGTGCAGTGAGGATAATCTGTCGACTAACTCCCATGTGCAGTGAGGATAATCTGTCGACTAACTCCCATGTGCAGTGAGGATAATCTGTCGACTAACTCTCATGTGCAGTGAGGATAATCTGTTGACTAACTCTCATGTGCAGTGATGATAATCTGTCGACTAACTCTCATGTGCAGCGAGGATAATCTGTCGACTAACTCCCATGTGCAGTGAGGATAATCTGTTGACTAACTCTCATGTGCAGTGATGATAATCTGTCGACTAACTCTCATGTGCAGTGAGGATAATCTGTTGACTAACTCTCATGTGCTGTGATGATAATCTGTTGACTAACTCCCATGTGCAGTGAGGATAATCTGTCGACTAACTCTCATGTGCAGTGAGGATAATCTGTTGACTAACTCTCATGTGCAGTGAGGATAATCTGTTGACTAACTCTCATGTGCTGTGAGGATAATCTGTTGACTAACTCTCATGTGCAGTGAGGATAATCTGTTGACTAACTCCCATGTGCAGTGAGGATAATCTGTCGACTAACTCCCATGTGCAGTGATGATAATCTGTCGACTAACTCTCATGTGCAGTGAGGATAATCTGTCGACTAACTCTCATGTGCAGCGAGGATAATCTGTTGACTAACTCCCATGTGCAGCAAGGATAATCTGTTGACTAACTCCCATGTGCAGCAAGGATAATCTGTTGACTAACTCCCATGTGCAGCGAGGATAATCTGTTGACTAACTCTCATGTGCAGTGAGGATAATCTGTTGACTAACTCCCATGTGCAGCAAGGATAATCTGTTGACTAACTCTCATGTGCAGCAAGGATAATCTGTTGACTAACTCCCATGTGCAGCGAGGATAATCTGTTGACTAACTCTCATGTGCAGTGAGGATAATCTGTCGACTAACTCCCATGTGCAGCGAGGATAATCTGTTGACTAACTCTCATGTGCAGCGAGGATAATCTGTTGACTAACTCCCATGTGCAGCAAGGATAATCTGTTGACTAACTCCCATGTGCAGCAAGGATAATCTGTTGACTAACTCCCATGTGCAGCGATGATAATCTGTTGACTAACTCCCATGTGCAGTGAGGATAATCTGTCGACTAACTCCCATGTGCAGTGATGATAATCTGTCGACTAACTCCCATGTGCAGCGATGATAATCTGTTGACTAACTCCCATGTGCAGTGATGATAATCTGTTGACTAATTCCCATGTGCAGTGAGGATAATCTGTTGACTAACTCCCATGTGCAGTGATGATAATCTGTCGACTAACTCCCATGTGCAGCGAGGATAATCTGTTGACTAATTCCCATGTGCAGTGACGATGATCTGTTGACTAACTATCTAACTAATATGGAAAAATACATACTCATTCTGTCCTCTTCATTTGCTGGAAGTAGTGCCAAACCTGGCACAGGATACCGGATCCCATCCATATTACCCAGACTGATCCACTCCTCTGGTGTGTGAATGTCAAATTCTTCATCATCAAAAATGTGAAGTGGGAGGTACGCCGGGAAGGGGGCGGGGTCATCTTCATCACGGTTCAGTAATACATTCACATCAGACTGCTGTTTGGGCATGAGAAGCTCTGTCTGAATGTTTCTTTCTGCCAACAATTTGACCAATGAGAGGCTTTTGTAGAGTCGTCGTCGCCTTAAAACAGTGAAAAATCATAATAATTTGTAAATGATTAAATAACAAAAAAGTGAATATTTACTTTTTTGTCAGTAGTTTAGAAAACTTGGAAAGATTCTCTGAATATCTTGGACATAGAAGATGAGAAATATTGATATCTTAAAAGATCTGAACATCAAGAAACACTGGCTAATAAACAGCATCCTTTTTCGAAAGCTGAAATATTTTGGTCATATCAAGCGCCACAACGGATTGGAAAAAATTATAGCAAAAAGCATGGTACCAGGAAGGAGGGGCAGGGGCCGACCGACACGAAGATGGGCACAGGATATAGGTGACTCCTTGAATGTGAAAATGCATGAGGCGGGAGAACTGGCAAGAGACCGAGTTGCTTTCATGCAGACTGTGATGAGAGTGACGTTCTGCAAAGGACCTGCTACATGATGATGATTGAGTTTAGAAAACTACAAAGTTATGTGTAAATTTTGTTACTTGCAGTAAGACATTTTATTCTGGGAACGAGCAGGAAAACAATTATTTTGGAATTAAGTTGTAAGATGCAGCTGACCAAGAATGTGAGACAGAAAGTAGAAGGAAATAATCAAAGTATATCAAATGTCTTCTTCTGTTTTTGTTTTTGTTGTTGTTGTTGTTGTTGTTGTGGGACTTGTCACATAATTTAGCAATAACTTAAAAATTAAATTTGGTAAAATATTTAAGAATTCCGGCAAAGCTACAGGAGATGCGGAAGCTGCTGCTCATGAGTCCTAGCGATCAAGTTTAGCCCCAATCGACGCCGCATGAGCGGCATGGGGGACTCTTGGCGGTGGCTGTAGTCGCTAGAAAAACCGCAAATTAAGTCGCCGGAAGTGTGCAATTGACACGTGACTGAGGCTCTGTTAGGATGTTTTTGCGGCCGCCATCTTTTGTGCCCGTTATTCGGAGGATAGCCAGAATTCCTATGGATTATAGGAACAAATATATAGATTCTAGCCATGAAAGCAAACAATATATTCATAATTCAAGCATAAGTATCACTTCTTCTTCTTCATCTACCTTTTATCACCCAACGACAAATAGGCCCTCCTGTGGTATCACTGGTAGCATTTGCAGCTAAAGTTTTTTTCTTTAATGAGATAAGGTAGCCAGTTTCATAAAACATGCCTGTTATGTTACAATATTACTTCTTATTCTTCCGATGAACCCTTTAGCACATGATTTGGTGGTTTATAGCCAGGCTGTGAGATATGCTCCTTTTGGCCTAATACATCAGTCTTTAGCAAACCTTGAATTAGTCATCTTTTATGACATGTCTGTTAGGTAGTGGGGGAGGGGAGGTTGCAGAAAAATGTTGCAGCAGAACCCACATGGAAAAGTTAAGTGTTACTGTTTTTTACTTCCCTAATGGATCCAAGAAACACACAAACAGCTATCATTTTAGTGGATTAAATTCAACATCGGAAGGAATTTGAAATGTAAAATAAAATTTAAAAACACAAAATAAGCTTTTATTACTAAAATTTCATACAGTAACCAAAGCACTAGAAAGATAAAAAAAAAAAAAAAACTAACAAATAAACGTGAACTTATAAAAGCTTATAACAACTATCCAATTCAGAAGGGGCTTTTTGAGTGAGAAATTGTTAAATAAATAGAAAGTTGTATGACACTGGAAGAGTTAAAGAAAATGTGATTACACTGCTAAGTCATCGCACAGAAAACCCATCCCACAGCTACAAAATCCCACCCATCATGAATAAGTCCACAAAGCACCCACATGAGCTTCTTTAGGATCTATTCACCCTTAAAGAGTGGGTGGCTAAATGGTTAGAACACTGGGCTCTCAAGCAGGAGACCCAGGTTCAAATACACGGTAAGGCTGAGGAATTTTTTTTCTGTGGAAAATAAAATCCTCACCTGCACAGTCCATGGTGTCAGCAGTAGCCTTGCAGCCTCAAACCTTCAGTCTCACAGACCCTCCCCCCCCCCCCCCAATACACCCCTGCCTACACAGCAAAATGGTAATTAAAGCAGTAATTGGCAGTGTACCCTTGGGGGGTGGGAGAGTGAATGGGAGAGGATGGGAAAGTAAGTGACAACTGTCTGGGGCGAACAGAAAAATTTTAGAAAATGTATGACCTATGATTTGGTATAACTGGGTAATTTCGATTCTAACTTCACAACAAACATCTTATCTCATAGTTTTTCCACTTCTGTGTCAACAAAAACCCCACAGAATGCTCATCACTGCCCCTTTTGAAATAAATGGATGCAGACTGAAGTCTTAGCAAATCCAACAGCATGCATGTGCATTTAATGCTTAAAGCAGCAGTCAGATGTGACAACACAAGCTGTATTACACTAAGAATTGTCAACGGAAGCAGCAATTACAACAGATCAGTTACACATGTAATTAATTTCACTTCTGGTAAAAATGGACGCTAGGCAGGGGCACTGTTCAAAGCCGAGGCGAATTTTTTGCTTCTGCCGGACGGTGGTCGATGCATTTTTGCTTCACTTGTGGACTGGATATAGTTTCGTCACCCAGCTTCTGAACTGAATGCATGGTGTGACACTGTGAGCTGCGGATTTCATTTGGAATTTTTTTCGACTGTGACCAACATGGTGGTGTGAATTGTAGATTCAGAAAATGGCGCGTGGCCTGTCGCCGCAACATTGGTGGTGCCCACATGTGATTAAAATTGATCGCGTATGCAGCTGCTGATCTGTTGGTGACTTCTGCTACCATCAATGATGAGCTGCATTTATAATGTCGGACTGTTTGTGTTAGCACTTGGGATGGCTACCGCATGCTTTAATGCGAGTGTATGCTGGATATGCTGAGACAGCAGTCTGTCAATCTTTCCACAAGGGACTGTGATAAACATTCTGTGTGTTTTTCGTTGGCACAGGAGCGGAGCAAAGATGGGGTGACCCGTTTGCTATGAAGCTGAAACTAAGACTACCAGACTACCAGACTACCAATCGCATAAGGCGCCACCAGTTATGTGGCAACAGGCCACTCTGCAGTTTCAACTGGCCTGTCTGGCAAAGTTGAAAAAAATTTCAGAGGAAATCTATAGCTCACAGTTAGGTATCATGCACTCCACACAGTTACTGGGTGATAGAACTATTTCCTTTTAGTCTACATACGGAGGAAAATGCTGGGACAGATGAATATTGCCAGAAGCAAAAATTGTACTGATTAAAATTAGTTAACCCCCCAATGTGCCATTTTGGCATATTAATGTATGAGTAGCATTGTCTGGTATGGAAAAGAATTATAAAATCCTTCCTGGGATTTACAATGACAATAAACAGCAAAAAAGAAAAACAATTCAATGATACTCTAGATTCATACAGAAACACTTACCTCTCAATTTCAATTTTTCTAGGAAGCTGGCCAGGTTTTGTAGAGTACGGCAGCTGAACTTTAGGCTTGAATGAATTGTGGCTGAAATCCTGGGCAGAAAACAAAGTCAAGCTGGTAATTAGCTCTCAAAGTATGCTAGACTAGCATTAATGGGTGGTGATGTTAATTATGTTGTTGCTGCTGCCACAAATTTGTTTACTTTTATTTTCACGGAGTCCTGAAGAAGCTTGCATATGAGTGAGGTTGGTGTTGAGCTGGGCTGTTCAACAGGGTGACCATACCATCCCATTTTCGTTGAGATGTTTTTTTTTTATTTTTTTTATTGGGTAGGCCCAGACAGACAAGCTGATACCCACACACACACACAAAAATTGGGACAACTGATATTTTACTATTGATGTGATGGTCCGGGCCCACCTAAAAAATGATACTGTCCCGGTCAAAAAGAACGACATGTTCAGCCTACTATTTTGCTCAGCTCTACTAATGGGCCAAAATGTCGAAAATGGGGATTGTCATTGACCTGAGGCCACAGCCTTAGCACAGAACATTTTTTTTTTTTTTTTGTTAAAATCTTATTTTACTCTTTGGCAATGATTGGTGGACTACTTTCTAGGTTTCAGAAAGATGATTACAGTTACACTTGAACAGGTCAAGGCAGCCCATTTCTGTTGGTCCAGTTATGGATCAGGTAATAATCCTGTTGTCATGGAAACTCTTAGGAAGACCCAAAAAAACTATTAACCCAGAAATCCCTCCCCCCCCTTCCCCGCACAGGTCTCCTACAAAAAGTCCTGAAACAATTACGGGTGACCAATAAATTCTTTAAAGAAGATTACTTTTTTCATCATCATCATCCTGTGCCATGCCAGCTGGCGCAGACGCTCATGCGTCTCCACAGATCACGATCCCTGGTTGACAGGAATAACTCTCTTGATGATATCCCTCCATGCCATCGTTTCAGCCCATCCAGCTTCACTCTCTTTGTCTGCCTCTACCCCTTTTTCCACTGATTTTTCCATTTGTCACGATGTTCTCAAATATCTCTCTTCTCATTATGTGGCCAAAGAACAGTGTTTGTCTCTTTCTTATTATTGTATATAGAGATCTACTTTCATTAGCTTCTTTCAAGCAATCGTTGTTAGTTACTCTGGCCATCCAAGGTATTCATAACATTTGTCTCAGAAACCACATCTCTGTTGCTTCCAAACTTTTCTTAATTTGTTCAGTGAAATTCCAAGATTCGCTGCCATGCAGCAGAACAGGTTCTCTGTAACAATTTAGCACCCTCTTTCTGACATTAAATGAGAGCGATTTATTGCATAAGATATTTTTCATTTTCTGAAATGCAGCTTTTGCTTGACCTATTCTGCTTTTAATCTCAGTCACACATTGCCCATCTTATAATATGACTGTTCCCAGCTATTTAAACTGATTGACTTGGTTAAGTCTTTTTACTTCAATTGAAATATCACAACGTGGAATTATCTTCTTCTCTGATATAACCATTACTTTGTTTTCTTAGTATTCAATGAAAGTCCTTTCTTGGCACTCTCCATCCCCACAATATCCAGCAGTTGTAATTTATAGCATTTTCGCTATCAAAATTGTATCGTCTGCATAATGCAAATTGATTACTTATATACAATTTTTTATTAAATATATGAAGTGGAGACTATTTGACAGAAATCAAAAGGAGGATGGCCATAGCAATGCAGAGATTAAACAGCATTAAAAGTCTATGGTTAAGTACGATCAAGGAAATCAAATCCTCTCCCAGTCCTCAAGAAAGACAATAGAGGCTTTTGAGCCAAAATGCTGTAGAAAGATTCTCAGAATGCTATGGACAAAGAGGAGAAGAAATACTGACATTTTAACAGATGTGAACATTTAGGAAGATCGGCTAATAATCAGCATATTGTCTCAGCTGAAATATTTTGGCCATTTTAAGCACCATGATGAACTGGAAAAAAAAAATAGCAAAAAGCATGGTACCAGGACGCAGGGCATAGTGGCCGACCACCAGGAAGATGGATACATGATATAAGTGACTCCTTGAATATGAAAGTACACGAAGCGGCAGAATTGGCAAGATCCTGAGTTTCTATCACAGACCGTGATGAGAGTGACGTTCTGCAAAAGACCTGCTACATGATGATTATATAAAGTGGAACTAAACGCAGCAGAGAATTAAATGACTACAGCTGGTCAGGCTATGAAAAAATGACTCCTACTGTGATCTCATGACATCCAACTGCTGAAAGGAAAGTCATTGTGATATCATAATGTCTATAAAAGCCATTCTCTGCACAATAGCCCCAATCCCCCTTTAATGCTATTTCTAGTACTAGTTAACAGTCTATGAAGGTTCAGGTGGCTGGGTCACACCTGAAGAATAGAGGATGGCAGAGTCCCTAAGGACATTCTCTATGGTGAATTAAAGACGGGTAGAAGATGTCAAGGCTGACCTCTACTATGATGTGAAGATATGTGCAAGCAGGATATGAATGATACAGGTACTGAGGTGGACTCCTGGAACAAAATGCCATGGACCATGTTGTGTGGAGGGGGCACACCAGGAAGAGAATGAGAATGAAGGAAGAAATGATTGCAGTAAGGCTGAGAGCTGAAAAGAAACACTAAACACAAATGTTGACAACAACAGTCCTGAAATCCCATGCTTTAATTGTGAAAGACTTTGCTTAAGGCAAGCGGGTCTTGCTAGTCACACTCACCATCACCATGGGCTGTGAGTCCGTTACCTCCTCATGAGGTAATGTAACACTATTGTCTGGAAAGACGGAAAGGTGCCAATCAACCATTTCTAGTAAATTTAATCATATCCAGGCTTCCACAACACTGCACAGATGCAAACAAAACCAGCGCCATTAATTAGGTTTTTCAGGAACCAGCCTATGTAATAAAAGCAGTTTAACTTCTTGTCTGGGATTTGTAATAGATAGTGATGCCGGATTAGCAGAATCTCAGCGTTAAAGGGTTACAAATAGTCTGGCAAGATAAAAAGATGCTGGATGGATTGAAAGAGTGACAAGGAAAAGACACATATCAAGAACTCTGAAAACAATAAATTTGGAAAGATACAAGATTTCAAGGTTACATGGTGATAATGCTCAGCTTTCTGTCAACTTACAGATATGGTGAGATCTTGGGTAGATGGTCCATACTGTTGTTCAATGAGCTGTTTATCCAAATGGCTTGCATCCAAAAATAAATGTGTTAGCTGTAATAGATACATGCAACTGTTAGTATACAAACTCAAGTAACTAATAAAGTAGCTCAAAAATAAAGTGGTACAAAAAAAAAGTAGCACACAAAATTTAGTAGCAAAAAATAAAATATAAAAAATTAAGTAGTACAAAAATAAAGTAGCACAAAAAAAAAGTAGCACAAAAATAGCTAAACATAAATAACCCCAATGATGATGTCAAATCTAGAATAACAACTGTTCCACATTTTCTTGAAGAAGTTATAGTAATTTAAACAATATCCTGTTCAACACATCTGGGATATAACTGAGATATATACAATTTTCTCTTTCTCACTAATGGATATTTATTCCTGTCAATAAGTTTTTTTTTTTTATAATGCATCATCATCACGTAGCAGGTCCTTCGCTCTCATCATGATCTGCCAGAAATAAAGTCGGTCTCTTGCCAGCTCTCTTTGCCTCATAGACTATCCTAGTCAAGAAGTCACTTACATCCTGTGCTCATGGTCGTGTTAGTCCTCCCCTGCCCCTCCTTCCTGGTAGCATTTCTTCTGCTATTACTCCTTCCAGTCCACCATGGCAGTTGATATGACCAAAATATTTCAGCTTTCGAGACAAGATGCTGTTTATTAGCCAAACTTCCTTGATGTTTAAAATGTAAATATTTCTTCTCTTCTTTGTCCATGGTATTCTGAAAATCTTTCTATAGCATTTCAGCTCAAAAGCCTCTATTTTATTTCTTAAGGACTGGGGGGAATAGTCCATGGCTCATCCGTATGTAGCCACACGGAAGATGCATGCTCTCAAAATTTTTGTTTAAATTTCCTTGCTGGTGCTTAAACATAAACTTTCAATGCTGTTTAATCTTTGCATTGCTATGGACATCCTCCTGTTGATTTCTGTCAAACAGTCCCCATTGCTATTTACCGTAGAGCCTTGATATTCAATAATAATGCATAGCTTATATATTAATTGTTAAAGATTGTAATAGTATAAATTGTTAAATTTATTATATTTTAGGCGTACTTTTAAAAAGAGCAACCAAGAGGCGGGAGCCGGAAGACAACTTATCACAGACATCAGAAGGAGACAGTCATCATTTTTCGGCCATGTTATGAGATGAGGGAAAATAGAAAATGTTGTGACCACTGGAAAGATATGTGGAAGGAGAGATAGAGAAAGACAACGAGAGAAGATGCTTGACAGTCTTGTTGCATGGCATGGAGGTGTGTCGGCACATGAACTGATACATGCAGCAGGAGATCGCAGATTTTGGAGAGGCATTATCGCCCACGCCAGTCGGCAAGGCACCTGATGATGATGATGATGACTTTTCAAATAATTATAAAAATCATAGTCCAACTTAGGGAATATTTAAAGAGATATGGTATTCCTGAAGTGTAATAATTGTGAAAACATGGCTCAGTAGCCATTAACTGGTCAATATCAGTGTCAAGAATTGGCTTCTGGTCAAAACTGGAAGATAGGCTTGGCAGAATGTTGAGCTTCGAAGTTATTTTTTGTGTGTGACAACGCTTAGCTAATGCAGTCTTCACATATAGATGTTAGTCTATGGTTTTGCTGCCTGAGCTACTGAGTTTAGTGCTTGGTGCAGCCCTGTGAGCCGTGTTTTTCCTGTAGAATGCCTTTCATTTGTGCAGCAGGTGAGTCGTCGCATATAATACATGGCCGGCAGCTGGTTTACATTTGAGCTGGTGAAATATGTCAGGTAATAATTCTACATGTACTTATCATGCCCGACTAATTCCATTAGTGACAAACTGCATTTCTGGTGGTGACTGTTGGCTTTGGTGCCTCTAGCAACTGCCATTTGCATTTACTGCATGCACATATTTCTGGATTGTTCCGGGACTCATTGTTTGTTCACCAGTTTTCAAATGAGGGATATTTAATTTGATTTTCACTGGCATAGGAACGGAGCAAGTATGGGGAAACATGATTGAAGTTGAAATCTCAACTAAGACTGAGGCTAAGATTAAGACAAAGACTAAGGCCAAGGCTAAGACTAAGATTAAAACTAAGACTTAGACTAAGAAAGACTAAATAAATGGAATGTTGAGGTGCAACACTACACAAGAGAGTGGTGCAACAGGACCAGGGTTCAGTGAAGATCTATTCACACCTCTCTTCTGCCATCCTAGAAACAGGATCCCTACTGGGCACCTGGTCAATGTAGATACATTTATGTTTCCTTCAGGGTGTATCTGTCTGTAAAAGGGGAACTCCATGGTGAAGCACATGGGATAAAACACGGTACAATGAAGTTGATCCTTTCGACTTTAAATTGAACCTTTATCTGCCTGAGAGATAAAGAACCAACAGTCTGTATATGTTAAATGGATGTGCATGTAACACTGAAGTCTTGGAAGAAGACTAAAGTCCAGACAAATACAAACTATGGGGATTTTAATCAATAGTTTGAGATTGCCAATTTCAGACAATAGAAGAGACTATATAAAATTTATTATGAAACATCCATGAAATCCCTCAAATGTTTCAAAGCCATTACAAAACTTTAAAAAATTTAAGAAATATACATAAACGGTAAAGGAACTATTTCAAAGGAGACAAAAACTATCAACAAATTATTTTATATTATAAAAGCCTGGTTTTTGTTTTAATTTCCCTCATAGCATGCATCAGTTATAAAACTCAGGCTGCTGGAATACACATATTTACCAAAAGGCGTATGCTTCTCTCTGGCAACATCCCATAATGTGTCTTGTGCAGTCTCAGGACCAGTCAGCAGTGTCTATGAAAGATTACACACAAGTGAATTATCACATATCACTAACAAAGATTTGTTGTAATGCTCCATAAAGTATACCATACTTTTAGGGTGTTCCCACTTCCTCACCTTATAGGAAGTGAAAACTTGGTAATGTAAAAGAACCTTTTGATGCCAGGTTTGTATGGGTCATATGATGTCAGACTAAGTAACATTACAGTTTGATCTTCCGGTCAAAATGGGCGCTAGACAGCGGCGCTGTTTGAAACAGAGGCAAATCTTTTTGCTTCTGCCGGACGGTGGTCGATGCATTTTTGCTCCATTTGTAGACTGGATATAGTTTTGTCGCCCAGCTTCTGAGTTGAATGCATGGCGTGACCCTGTGAGCTGCGGATTGCATTTGGAATGTTTTTTCGACTGTGACCAACGTGTTGGTGTGAATTGTAGATTCAGAAAATGGCGCGATGCCTGTCGTGCAGTGTTGTGGTGCCCGTATGTGATTAAAATTGATCGCGTGGGCAACTGCTGATCTGTTGGCGACTTCTGCTACCATCAATGATGAACTGCAATTCTAATACTGTGATAAACATTCTGTGTGTTTTTCGTTGGCACAGGAGCGGAGCAAAGATGGGGCGACCCGTTTGCTATGAAGCTGAAACTAAGACTACCAGACAGTTGATAAATCGGCATAGGAGGGGTGATGTGGTCAGCATCGCACACTGTAGGTTGATGAAAATTTACCAAATATGACACAGCATTCTCATTCCCCTACTCTTTTTCTCTGTCTGTCTCTGCACATTTATTTTACAGATTTAGTTTATATGTATGCATGCTGTTGGTTCCTTGCCTCTCAGGCAGGACAGATGCACTCCAACTTCAAAGGAAACATCTAATTATTAGGTCTATTCTTGTTTTCCCCATAATAGAGCCCCAGAACCCACAAGGGGAAGGTGAGTATCTAATGTAGCAGTATAAAAAATTCACCAAATATAAATTGTTTGACCTTTTGGGGTTATAACTGTGATGTAGATAATGGTAGTACTCAGCTTTTCACCCCATCTCACTGGGTGCAAGATGTCAGAGGGAATTCCTCTGGACAGTCCTATACTCTAGGGGTGTCATGACATACCTTCATTCACTGTGTGTATACGGCGTGACAAAAAGTGTCTTCGCTTCCTTCAACTAAGTCACCACAATGTCTCCCAGGTGAAAGTGCAAAGCTTTATTTTCTCCCAGATGAAAGCGAGTAACTGTCTTTTCTTTTAACGACTTTTCAAGGTTAGGGTTAGGATTAGATGCAAGAATACTGACAGGTCAAGGAAATTCATGTAGAAGGCCAAGTCACAAAGTAAAAACAGCACTTCCACACAGGTCAGAGTAAGGGGGACGAATGAATGAAAGTAACAGACAGTGAAAATAATGATGCAATAATGATCACAATGGTGAAAACAAGCAACACATTGCACGCCGAGTTGTAGTGTTTTAGGATTAGTGTTAAATGAACAGCAACAAACTGACCCTGACCCTAACCCCCCTACACTATAGGACGGTCCTGGGAAATTCCCTATGAAATGTTGCACCTGATGAGAGAGGGAGAAAAAGTTGTATAGTACCTAAATAACTTGTTTACAACAATAGAAACATGTAAAACAGAGACAAGTAAATAACAATGTGTAACATCTTTTTGTTCATCAGTGAGTGGAACACATCAGTAATACAGGTGATGTAAAACATGCTGCAAGTGAGTGACAAACAATCCATAATGTGACTGTAAACATTCATTTGTTCATTTCAAACATTGCTGGCGCAAACAACACATTGCACAATTTGTTGCCTGTGATATTTCACTGTATCTCATCAGGTGCATTGCTGCAGAGTTTAATCAACATATAAATTTAGCACAAAAATGAATCCTTTTTGCTGAAACAATAAATCACAATCTCACGGTCAGACTGTACATCACTCCACAGGAAATTCAGCCATGTGATTACCAGGGTAACTCCGAATTTATCACATGATCCTCTTGTTTACATAAAACAGTAATGCACCTAGCAATGCGAATGAAGAGACACCCTGAAATATGCCAGGCAATAAATTGTTCAATGTACTGTTTGTGTCTGCATTATTTAACTTCACAGTAGGAGAACATTGTTTTGAATTTATTTGTTCACTAAATACCCACAATTTGAGACAAAATAAAACAAGCTGAGAAATGTAATGTTGCATTTAGACTATTAAAACAAAAAAGTTTGGAAAACAAAGCGTACATTCAAATGAAGCCCAATATATGGATATCTATTATACCTCATGTATGGT
Source organism: Candidula unifasciata (assembly GCA_905116865.2). NCBI lineage: Eukaryota > Metazoa > Mollusca > Gastropoda > Stylommatophora > Geomitridae > Candidula > Candidula unifasciata. The sequence continues at coordinate 427,687 of CAJHNH020005224.1, forward strand.
TGCATGTGTAAGTAGGTGTGCATGTGTAGTAAATAAATATAGAGAAGGACTCTTTAACACCATCTGCGCTGGCTGCTGAAAATTAGGACGGAGCATGCATGGGAATGCCCGAGTGCTGTGATGTCAATTCTTGACTCAACTCAACTAAACTCTTTCACACCACAGGCACAGCATAGCCATATGGTGCTAAACTTTTCACTTTAGTATGGTAAATTCTATCCAATTCAACAACTGTACAAGTCAACAACTGTCCAGGTCAACAAATGTGCAAGTTAACAGCTGCCCAAGTCAACAATGGTGAAGTCAACAACTTTCCAGGTCACAACTTCCTGGTCAACAACTGATCATGTTAACAAATGATCAGGTCAACAACTGATCAGGTCAACAACTGACCAGGTCAACAACTTTCCACTCGTCAATGATCCAGTACTGTCCAGGGCAACATAATTCAGTTTAACAACTGTCCAGGTCAACAACTGTCCAGTCAACATTTTTCCATGTCTACAATTGTCCACGTTAACGAATTCCCACATTAAACACTGTCCAGGTTAGGAACTGCCAAGGTCAAAAACTGTCCAGGTCAATAACTGTCAAGGCCAACAACTATACAGGTCCATAACTTTCTATGTCGACAATTGTCCACGTTAACGAATTCCCACATTTAACATTGTCCAGGTTAAGAACTGCCAAGGTCAAAAACTGTCCTAATCAACAACTGTCAAGGTTAACAACTGTCCAGGTTAACAACTGTCTAGACCAACAACTGTCCAGTCAACCACTGTCCAGGTTAACAACTGTCCAGTCAACCACTGTCCGGGTTAACAACTGTCAAGGCCAACAACTGTCCAGGTCAACAACTGTCCAGACCAACAACTGTCCAGTCAACAACTGTCCAGGTTAACAACTGTCCAGACCAACAACTGTCCAGTCAACAACTGTCCAGGTTAACAACTGTCCAGACCAACAAATGTCCAGTCAACAATTGTTGAGGTTAACAACTGTCAAGGTCAACAACTGTGTAGGTCAACAGCTGTCCAGTCAATAACTGACTAGATCAACAAATGTCCACATTAACAACTGTCTAGGTCAGTAACTGTCTACATAATCAATGTCCAGGCCAACAGCTGTCCACATAGACAATTGTCCAGTCAACAACTGTCTAGGTTAACAACTGTCCACTCAACAACTACATTAGAAGTATATGTGTTCACACTGTGCAACATCATCCCATATACTTTTGTCACTTTTGTGTGATTTAAATATGTGATGTTTAGTTCAGCCGTCCGCCATTACTCTCTAAACTATAGGCTCTGGACACCAATGTCAAAACCAACCTAGGGCAATCTTTTGCCAAATAATCTGCAGCTGAATCAACCACCTCGAATTGCGGAGCATGTTCACAATACCTGAACCACAATTGCCACGCGGATGCACACGCACACACTGACACACACACAGAGTACTTTTTAATTAATGCAAACAAAATAAAGTTACATCAAAGAATATTTAATACCGGAAATAACAAATAAATGAACTGAAATGACACAAGCCAGTGATTCAGACACTTTTGCAGGTGATTACAACAGCAGAAAACCCCATCAGATTACCCTTTTGATCTACATCATTGTTGCAAGGCTGCAGCAATGATCATATGCTGCTTATGTCGTTGCTGTGGCAAAAACAGAAACATTACTGTTATGAGTTACACCCTACAACATAATTAGAACATGCCTTTAGGATTTTTATGTTCTTCTGACAACCTCAAAAATTAGTAGAATATACTGCACATAATATGCCTGCTTGTGGATCAGAAGGTTGTAAGTTCGCGTCCTGACGGACCCACACTTTTTTCAAAAATGACCTTGACTCCCAGGTTGACCCAGCCTTGAGTGGGTACCAGGTACAGTTCTGGGAAGTAATGGCAGCCAGTGTGATGCTGACCACATCACCCACCAAGTGCTGATTGGTCTATAAAAATATAGGTCTAGCCCTATATTCCCAATAAGCCTAAAGGTGTGGAAATGGGACCTTTACTTTACTGCACATAATACTCATTATTCCTACTTCTTCTTCTTCTTCTTCTGCGTTCATCCGGTGACATACATGCATTGTCTCCATTTAAAACATGGTACCAAGAGTCGCAAAGCCAGATCACATCAGACATGTAGCAGAAAAACGAAACTCAGGCGAAAATGGTCGCCACAAATAAACAAAATTCATATTAGACAGCAAAGACCCAGTCCTTAATATACCTGGCCCTCGGGCGGCTCAAAGAGGACAAAGTCTGAATTTTTTTGTTAACCAAATTGGAATTGGAATTGGAGTTGTGCTGTTCGGCCCATACATCCAACTTCTGCAAGCATTTATTGCCCAGGTTAGACTTCCATGATTAGTAATTTCTGTCTTTAGCAGATTAAAAACTGTACTTTACTACACTGTAAAGGCGATCAAACAACAGCTGCCAAGAGTTAATGACTGATTATGCCAGTTAGCCAGGCACTTCATGATGATGATAATGATGTTGATAATGATGACAGAGTGAGACAAAAACTCTCTCACCTCAATTTCAGCTTCGTTGCCATTATTTGTAACCACATCTGAATAGAAGCCTCGCTGTCGGATCGGAGGGTAGGCATTCCTGCTCTGTCTATGACCATCAGCTGTGGGATTCCTGGAGCGATTAGCTGAGAAACTTCTACCATGAGAACTCTTTAAAGATCTCGTGGACATGCCTGTCAGAACATGAACATTAAAAACATTAATGTAATAATTCTCTTCTTTTTCTTTTTTTTTTTTTTTTTTGTTCTTGTTGTTGTTCCTCTTCTTCTTCAGTGACCAAAATTTGCTATGTTTCTATTCCAGTATGAAAGCCGCCAAAGTGTAGTGGCTGGAGACTCGCTTGCATATCCAAAAGTCATGCCTTCAGGTGCTGGGGAAGCCGGACTTTTTTTTCAAAAATGACCTTGGCTCCCACGTCAACACAGCCTTAAATGGGTATCAGGTAATTTCCTGGAAAGTAAAGGCAGCAGGTGTGATGTTCATCACATCACTCACTGAGTGCCAATTGGTCTAAAAAATGTAAGTCTAGCCCTATATGCCCAATACACCTAAAGGCGTACAAGAGGGTCCTTTACTTTACTTACTTTACAATTCCAATACTGGTAATTAACAGGATGGCATGACTAAGGTCTTCACCATCATTTATAATTTATCCTTTGCTGGCTGCTGATGATGAAAACAGAGTGTTTATGGGAATTTCCTGAGTGTTATGATGCTAATATTTAGATCAAAGCTTAAAACACTTAACATTGAAAACACTAAACAATCAAAACACTCAACACTCAAAACACTCAAAACAATCAATCCTCAAAACAATCAATCCTCAAAACATTCAATCCTCAAAACATTCAACACTCATAACACTTAACACTCAAAACACTCAAAACACTCAATACTCAAAACACTCAACACACTAAATACTCAAAACCCTCAAAACACTCAACACTCAAAACACTCAGTACACTCAATACTCTCAACACTCACAACACTCAACACTCAAAACACTCACAACACACAAAACAATCAACACTCAAAAGAATACTCAAAACACTCAACATTCAAAAGACTCAATACTCAAAACACTTTAACACTCAAAATACTCAAAACGATCAATCCTCAAAACTCTCAACACTCAAAAGACTCAACACTCAAAAGACTCAATACTCAAAACTCTCAACACTCAAAAGACTCAACACTCAAAAGACTCAACACTCAAAACTCTCAACACTCAAAAGACTCAACACTCAAAAGACTCAACACTCAAAAGACTCAATACTTAAAAGACTCAACACTCAAAACTCTCAACACTCAAAAGACTCAACACTCAAAAGACTCAACACTCAAAAGACTCAACACTCAAAAGACTCAATACTCAAAAGACTCAACACTCAAAACTCTCAACACTCAAAAGACTCAACACTCAAAAGACTCAATACTCAAAAGACTCAACACTCAAAACACTCAACACTCAAAAGACTCAATACTCAAAAGACTCAACACTCAAAACACTCAATACTCAAAACACTTAACACTCAAAACACTCAATACTCAAAACACTCAATACTCAAAACACTCAACACTCTCAAAACACTCAATACTCAAAACACTTAACACTCAAAACACTCAATACTCAAAACACTCACAACACTTATAACACTCAATACTCAAAACACTCAACAGTCAAAACACTCAGGGGACCGCGTTGATGCAGTTGATAAGAGGTTCGCTTTTAAATCCAATTGCAATTCGCTGAAGCCCATGGTCGGTGTTTGAAACCGGGTGGCTCCCGGGGTTCACCCAGCCTCTAGGAAATGGGTACCAGAGTTGACACTCTGAGTTAAATGGAGGAACGTCGCTGTAGCTACAGAGTTACGTGCGAACGGCGACACAGGCGGACAATTCTTATTAGCTGTCCGTACTGGTGGCAGAGCACTTATGGTTTATAACCGTGTGCAATGACGCTGGTTCACATCTCCAAACTTTTTAGTCAAAACACTCAAAACACTAAATACCCAAAACACTCAACAGTCAAAACACTCAACAATTACAACACTCCTGTAAACCAACTTTCTTCTCTGTGGCTGGCAAACTCTAGGTAATCTTTAAGTCACACTCTGTACTTTGCTTTGGTGCATCAAATAAAAGGGTAAAATATTTACTGATTTTAACTCAGAATTGTTATGTACTTTTTTTGTAACTTCACATCTTCAACAATGAAAAACATACAAAGAAACAGCAATAGTTTGCACATAAGAAATATCCTGTTCAATCTTCAGGGTTATGAATGTCATGTATTGTCTTTTGGACTCTACTGTCACAGCAGACACTGTTTCCAAACCAGTGGCACAACTCTACAGTCCCTGGCAATTGACAGATGCCTACTACATTATCATCATGTGTCCTGCCAACTGGCGTAGGCGCTCATGCGTCTCCATAGATCACGATCTGTGGTTGCCTGGAACAGCTCTCTTGATGATATCCCCCATGCCATCGTTTCAGCCTATCCAGCATCATCACTTGGTCTGCCTCTACCTCATTTTTCACTTATCTTTCCAGTTGTCACGATGTTCTCCAATGTCTCTTTTCTCATTATGTGGCCTACTACATAGCATTGTATATTTTCAGTGTGTGTTTTTGCTATTTAATTTAGTAATATAATAATTTCTTCCAGTGATTTATATAATTTACACTTCTATCATTTGATAAAGAGAGACATTAGAGAACATCGTAACAACTGGAAAGATCAGTGAAAAAAGGGGTAGAGGCAGACCAAGAGAGATGATGCTGGATGGGCTGAAACGATGGCATGGAGGATATCATCAAGAGAGCTGTTCCAGGCAACCAGGGATCACAATCTGTGGAAATGCATAAGCGCCTACACCAATTGGCCTGGCACATGATGATGATGATGATGGTGATGATTTGAAATGCTTTCTTGTTCCTACCTTTTGGATTATGATTAAAATGTAAACTTTATGATGTTTATTTTTTATATTATTCATTATGCTGTGCTTTTAAAAGTAGATTAGCAATGTGAATTGGCAAATGCAATGTATAAAACCTACTACATGGTGCAGAATTCTGTACTGTGACAATGACATTGGATAACAGATGCGGACACACACAAGAGTATTTCATGTAAAACAAAATAATAAAATATACAGGTTCTGAATGAAAATGGTTGCTTTTCAAAACTATACTACTAGAGAGAAAGAGTAGAAAATGGAAAAGGCAAGACAACAAAAGGTAGACAGTGATACAAGTATCATGACAACATCAAAAGATAGACGAACAGCTACCTGAGAGACCTTAGAACTAAGACCAGAGATCCAATGAAACCAATGTTCATTATGGTGACGGAGCCTGTCTGATTGACTGACTAAAAAGATTTGCAGATAGCGAAGTTAGGTCTAGTGTAAACTGACATCGACTCATCGACTTTGTTTACATCTGTTATAAACTGACTAATAATCATTATTTTAACTTCGTTTTCCTTCTTTCGTTAATAAAATCAGCTGTTGTACTGGATATCAACATTAAGTTAATTTATATAATTGTTGACAAATTAATATTTAATTAAAATGTTGATTTACTTATATATATATATATATATATATATATATATATATATATATATATATATATATATATATATATTATAATTACTATTAATCTATCAAATACAAATGACAGATAGATCATAACTATTGCGTAGCATCTCCTTTTAAATCGTTAAGATAGTGTACTGTGGAATAAAGGAGCTAAATGAAGCAATAATTCACTGTTTTACTTGCTTATTTCCAAACAGACGCTCGACCATTTGTTTTAGTTTTAACCCTCGCCTGTGTCTCGTCCGTTGTCAAGGGTAGCCATGTAACACCGTGCTTGGCAACGAGGAACTAACTCTTCTGTGTTATTTTCTTTTCTTCTTCTTCTGCGTTCGACATCAGTCATGCTACACATTGAGTCCCGTCTGGATCAAAAATAGGATTGTGCGTTTAAGGTCGCCACCGGTCCCCCATAGCTTCTCTCGCAATGTGGATCCCCTGGGCCAGATCCACAGTCTTTGCTGGGAGAGGTAAGGGCAGTATGTGCTGTGTTATTTTCTTCAAAGCATTAGTAATGAAGCAGAACTCTCGTGCGAAAGGCCCGGGCTCGGTCCTGGGTATAGAATAAATCACGACCAGCTCCAGATTTATACAGCCGGACGTGAGAATAAATAAACACTTTATGTTACTTGGGAGTCACAGTGGCCTAGCGGCTAGGTCGTGGGTTCGCTCCCTCGCGGAGCCGGACTTTTTTCAAAAAATGACATTGGCTCCCAGGTCGACCCAGCCTTGAATGGGTACCGGGTGCAGACTCGGGAAAGTAAAGGCGGCCGGCGTGATGCTGACCACATCACAAATCTTGTTCTGACCGGTCTATAAAAATATAGGTCCAGCTCTATATGCCCTATACGCCTAAAGGCGTGGAAAGGGTCCTTTACTTTTTTTTTACTATGTTACTTGATTAAATGCCCGGCTCTCTGGCGTAGTTGGCTAAACCAGATTGCGCGGTGACCAGGTGACGAACTCCTTGTGGTCCGGGTTCAATCCCGGGGGTAGGCATTCCTGCCTACATTTCTACATTTCTCCCAGATTCACGGTATTTGCAATGGAATCAAGGCCGAAAGGTTGCGTTATCCATAATACCGAGCCTAAGGGTTAACAACTCATGGCTTCTGGATACTAAAACCAACAAACAAACTTGATTAATTCGGTATGGAATGGAGATTGTGAACACCCCACGATCCAACCCCCTTCTGGATCCTGCATCATCAAGTGGTAAATAGGCCTACACGCAGTGTACAGAAAACTTGAGTGAAATTAACTATAGCAGCCGCAGAAGAAGAAGAAGAAGAAGAAGAGGAAGAAGAAGAAGAAGAAGAAGAAGAAGAAGAAGAAGAAGAAGAAGAAGAAGAAGAAGAAGAAGAAGAAGAAGAAGGAAGAAGAAGAAGAAGAGAAAGAATTAAAATATTTCAACTATATTTTTTTTTTTTTTTTTTTTTCACCGGCTGTAAGCTCAGGCGGAAAGTACTGGTTGTTCGTCAATTTAGACTTTGTGCCAGGGCCTGAGTTTTACGTGTACATCCGTTTTACTGGCTTATTTCTATGCAGCTGGTTGTTTCTTGACTCTCGGGCAGATGCACTGCGACTTCGAAGGAAGTGCCCAGTAAGTCGACTCCAATGACATGCTTTTTTGGGAAGGCAGTGGCTCTATTCTTGTTTTCCCCCACATTGGGTACCCGGAACCCACATGGGGACTCTTATTGTAATAATAATTATTATTGTTACGCACTTAAACAATTCTTGGGTCCCCAGTGGGTCCCAAAGTTTATCTGTGTGTCGGCATCCCTGACACACCCGAAGTTGGAGTAGATCTCCCAACACGGTGTAAATTTTAAAAAGCGGAAGAAGAAAAGTAGGCCCCAATAATTAGCTAACAATATCTTTACGGGCAAACTGTCGGTTTCTTGCTGCAGAGGCGACACACCACAAAACTGAAAGTGGGGGCGGGGGGCATTTTGGGGTCCCAGCCCTCTTAAAGATTGGAACCGCCGTAGTGTAGCGGTTAGATACACGCCAGCGGTTCCGAAGGTGATTGATTTAAATCCGCATGAACTCGGAATGTTTTTATTTTCTCACAAAACCTGGGCTTTCAGGTGTGCCCAGGCTTAGATGGGAACCAAGTAAAGTCGTGGGAAGTAAAAGCGGCTGGCGTAATTTTTACAAAATCATCGATCGATTGGTCCATACAAATATGAGCCTAGTCGTATACGCCCGATGCGAAATTAGTATTTAAAGGGACCTTTATCCCACCCCTTCCCCCCTTTTTTTTAAATTACCTTTTAATACTGTAAAAAGGGGGGGGGGGTGGAGGCAAAGGCGTAGCAAAGTCAGGTGGTACCCGGTGCGAAGAATTTCCTGTCATCATTCCCTACACACAAACACACGCATGCACACACAAACACACTGACACACGTTTGTTTTTTACATTAAAAATACATATTTTGGCCATTTTGGCACCCCCTCAATAATGACGTTTCGGTCCGCACACCCCTTTGCTACACCTCTGGTGGCAGGGGAGGTTGTGTTGGAGGTGGAACTGGAGGTTAGAGCTGAAGAGGCCAAAACTTTGTTTCGATGCATAATAATAATATGTTGATTTTCTTCTTCTTTTCTTTACTCCTGGAATGCCTCGCGGCCTCAACACAGATCCCTACCTCGACACAAAAAGTGGTATAATAAGACAGTAACTGACAGTTTTTTTTTTTTTTTTTAATTAGCAGGTGGATGCTTGTTTCAATCTCTGTGTTCTGCCATTATATATGAAGATACTCCGAAGTATTTAGTGTTGAACTCGTGTTTGAACATTTCACATTTACCAGACTCTTGCTTGTACATATTCGGGTCTAGTTTGAGTTAAAATGGACGCTAGACAGCGGCGCTGTTCGAAGCAGAGGCACATTTTTTTTGCTTCTGCCGGACGGTGGCCGAAGTATTTTTGCTCCATTTGTAGGCTGGATATAGTTTCGTCGCCCAGCTTCTGAGTTGAATGCATGGCGTGACCCTGTGAGCTGCGGATTGCATTTGGAATGTATTTTCGACTGTGACCAACGTGGTGGTGTGAATTATAGACTATAGATTCAGAAAATGGCGTGCTGCCTGTCGTGCAATGTTGGCGGTGCCCGTATGTGATTACAAATGATCGCGTGGGCAACTGCTGATCTGTTGGCGACAAGTTCTGCTATCATCAATGATGAACTGCATTTCTAATGTTGGACTGTTTGTGTTAGCACTTCGGATGGCTACCGTATTCTTTAATGCGAGTGTATGTTAGATATGCTGAGACAGCAGTATGTCAATCTTTCAACAAGGGACTGTGATAAACATTCTGAGTGTTTTTCGTTGGCACAGGAGCGGAGCAAAGATGGGGCGACCCGTTTGCTATGAAGCTGAAACTAAGACTACCAGACTACCAGAACAGACTAGTTTGAGTTAAGAACTTGTGCTAATTTTTGACAATTCTCCTGAATTAGGGATCTGAGCTAAGACCAGCAAGTTGGCATATAAACGTGCTAGCGACTTTAGTTGTCAAGGGCATGTTTGCTAGTAGTTCAAACTACAATGTTAAGCAAACACAGCAGGCGTGCCTGATCATCAAAAGTCAAACACCATTCGTGAATGTTATCCGTCCATTTTTAATCATTTTGATCCTTTCTGGTCCTTGACCCCCAGTGCTTTTCCCCATTCCATGTTTGGCATTTGTGAGTGTTGACGACGGATTGCCAATGAAAATGATCACAGCTTCCAGTTCGACAAAAGCTGGCGCACCCTAGAAATAGTAGGCCAAAGTTCGAGTTTTCCTTAGGAAGTCGGTAGTCCCAGAAAATCAGCTGCGCCGGAACCTGCGGGTTTAGTATGTGTATATTAAATTAAGTTGGCTCTGTGGCTAAGTCGATGCGAACGCTTCGCTTCGTAATGCCGGGATGCCAGGTTCGATCCCCGCTGCGGGCCATGCGCCTTGCGTTGGTTTCGACAGTGATATCAAGAAAGCCGACGGTCCAGAAGCAATGGCAAACTACTGGATGTAAATTGCCTAGAGAAACCACAGAACAGCCAGGGGCTGTTAGGGTTGGTTCTGCAACGTCCTGTAAAGGATACGCAACTTAGTTAGTTAGTTAGTTTTTCCTCTTGTGTCGAGTGCGGCACATAGGGCAGAGGTCGTGACTCTCCATGCACGGCGGTCCGTTGCAATCCGTTGTAGGTCTTGGATGTTTGAGTGGCCCATGAGCGAGCCTTCCCTGATGATAGTTCTACGTAGGGTTTCCCTTGGTCTTCCACGAGATCTTTTCCCCTGTGGTGTCCAAATGAGGGCTTGGTAAGGAAGTCTTGATTTATCCATTCTAAGGACGTGGCCGACATAGTTCCAGCGGCGTTTTCGTATAAAATTAGACACATACTCTTGCCTGGATTCTTGCCTTATTTGTGTATTGGTTCGGAAATCTGACCATTTGAAATTTAGTATTCTTCTAAGGCATTTATTTTCAAAACTGTCTAATTTTGGTCTAGAGTTTTCGTTGATTTCAACTCTCGCATCCATAGGTTAGTACTGGAATCACACAAGAATTGAAGATCTTGAGTTTTGTGTGTTTTGCTAAGTGTCTTTGATTCCAGATGTTAGACAGTTTATTGAAGGCACTAGATGCCAGTGCTATTCTAAATGATATTTCTGGTGCGGTATCTCCTGTAGATGACATCTTGCTCCCTAGATAAGTGAAACTGTTGACTTTTTCAAGGCTGTTGTTGTTCAGCGTGATATCAACTGAACTGTTGGTAAGGTCTAGAATTTTTGTTTTTGCGGTGTTAATTTGGAGTCCAATTTGTTCTGAGAAATTCTGAGTCGATTGATTTTTTCTTGGGCGTCTGTGTGTTCTGAACTCAGGAGTGCTATGTCGTCGGCGAAGTCTAGGTCTTCCAGAATTTTGTCAACCCATGTAATGCCTAAATTTGCGTTATTTATGCACTTGCGCATGACCCAGTCGATTGCTATACCAAAAAGCATCGGCGATAGGACACAGCCTTGCTTCACTCCTGTTTCCACCGGGAACCAGTCAGAATTGCCGGAATCAGTTCTTACACAGCATCGTGTTTCATTATAAAAAGATTTTATGATGTTGATATATTTGATGGGGAAACCATAGATGTTAAGCAATTTCCAGAGTGTTGGACGATGGATACTGTCGAAGGCTTTTTGAAAGTCGACAAAGTTGATCAATAATTTCGACTGGAATTCTGTAGAATCTTCAACAATTATTCTAAGAGTAAAGATGTGGTCTATGCATGACCGCTTGGATCTAAAACCGGCTTGTTCTTCCCTTAATACGCAACTAACTAACATATAAAATTTAAAAAAACAGAGAGTGTATTGATCGAAACTCATATAAAGTAGTTGAAAGATAGAAGGACAGACTAGACAACTACAAATCAAAACCTATAGTTACCGTGCCGGGATTCGAACTGTCAACTCCAAACAGCTTGTGCGCCTCGCTATGGAAACACGTGTGCGAAGAATACAACCAGCTAGGGTGGTTTAGGTGCATTAGGCTCCAGCTCCCCCCCCCCCCCCCCGCCACCACCCCAAATCCTAATAGGGATGATAGGGTGATTGTGGTTGCTCAATCCCGCCCTGCCCCGTTAACACGCAAGAGCTGTAGACACCCCCCCCCCCACCCCCCATGTATAAAAAAAACATCTTATCCAGTTTTAATTATACATGTTATTTTCGTAAAAAACCTGAATTGTATTTAACCAATAAGCAAGCAAGCTAGCTAGCAATTCATTGTCTCCTATTATTTTATTACTTGAACCTCCTGTGGCCTTTTTTAAGTAAACAATTATTAAGATACAAGAAGTTACAATAATTCCTTCCTGGGACTGATAATAAGTATTAACCTTTTAGGACATATTAATGGGAGCGGCTCTATACTTCATAAAAGGACCATGGAACCCGTACGGGAACAATTCGTTTTTTAATCGAAGGGGCTTGAAATTCATCTCAGGTCAAGGTAGCAGCTGAGCGGGCCGCAATGACGTGGCGGCTAGATCAGTGTTTCCCAAATTGGGGCCCACGCCACACAGGGTGGCCATTTGATTGGCAAAAGGGTGGAAAGGGGGGGGGGGGGGTATTATTGTTAAGGGGAGTTATTTGATTGTTCGGGGTAATTTGATTATTAAAATGAGTGGGGGGGGGGGGGATTTTATTGTTAAGGAGGGTTATTTCAATTTTTGGGGGTAATTTGATTATTAAAAATGGGGGGGGGGGGGGAGGGGTGATTGTTAAGGAAAGAAAGTTGATTATTAAGAGAAGCAGGCAGATTGTTAAGGGGAGAATATGATTGTTTAAAAAAAAAGGCCAGGAGGTCTGATTGTTAAGGGGGCAATATGATTGTTAATGTGGGAAATTCGAAAATGGACTCGTCCGGAGTTTTAGTTGAATAGGGCAAAAGAATTTTAAAAGGCTTAGGTGGGGCATCTCTCTCTCTCTCTCTCTCTCTCTCTCTCTCTCTCTCTCTCTCACGCACACACGCTCGCGCACACACACACACACACACACACATATACGCAAAAGGTTGGGAAACACTTGGGCTAGATGCTCGCCTATCGATACAAAGGTATTAGGTTCAAATCCGCACCAAGACGGTTTTTTTTGGCTCCCAACTTCCCCTGGCGTACAATGGGTACCAGGAAATGACCTGGGAAGTAATGCGGCTGACTTGATGTTGATTACATTATCATCGAGTGCCCATTGTCTATTTTAAAAGAAAAATGAGTCTGGCGTTATATTCCCGAATGCCCCACTGGTGTAGAAATGTCGCTTTACTATTTTCTTAAACTTATCTTCTCCTTTCTTTCCTTTACTTCTGGAATGCCTTGCGGCGTCAGGACAGGAAGAGATCTCTGGAACTGGCCCTTCTGTTCGCTTCGTATATAGTACTTTTCAGTGTCTCTAATATTTATGCGGTCCATCATCTGCGTGGTCGAGCTCTGGTTCTGTTACCGCTGTATCTGTATAGCCTGCTCTCTGTGGTGCCCTGGCTGCTGCCAATCTTGTTACATGGCCAAACCATTTGATTTATTATCTACCTATAAAGTTCAGTATTGGTTTCTTGCCGACTCTCCTCCTGATATTACTGTTCCTAAGTCGATCTTTTCTCGTTACACCTAGCATAGTGCGTAAACATTTCATTTCTGCAATGACTATTTTCCCTTTGTCTTGTGAAGACAACTACTGGACGTAAATTTGCCTAGAGAAACCACACAACAGCCAGGGGCTGCTGGGGTTGGTTCTTTAACGTTCTGTAAAGGATACGCAACTAACCTTGTGAAGACAGTGTCCACATTTGACACTGATAGCATAGCAGTGGTAAGAATATTCATTGTATTATACATTTCAACTAGTTATAATATAAAGAGTTTGCGTTAAGCTGCACAGTGATAATTTAAAAAAAAAAGGATGTTGCACACAAAAAGACGACGAAATATGATAGTAATTAAAAAGGACTATTTTCCGCGTATATAGGCGTATTTGGGCATCAAGGCTGAGACCTATATTTTTTAGAACAATCAGCACTCAATGAGTGATGTGGGCAGCATCACGCCTGCTGCATTTACTTCCCACGATTTTTACCTGTGATCCATTTTAAGGCTGGGTCGACCTGAGAGCCAAGATAATGTTTAATATAACAGTACAGCATTAAAAACACAAGAACGGTAAACACACACACAGACACAGACAACGTTTTGCACAAACATATTTACTCTAGGGAATACTCTGTGGTTTAAAATCTTTGGAAGGCTAACACTTCTCATGTTCATACAAGTTTCCTGTTTTAAGAATAGTTAACACTTCTCATGTTCATACAAGTTTCCTGTTTTAAGAATAGTTAACACTTCTCACTTTCACTATCACTTTTATTCTTTTAAGGATGCAATTTTTCGTTATTTGAAGCCCCACGCTGGCTTTTGCCAGGGGCCGCAATATAGCCCAGCCATAAATATGGCCAACTTGGCTGAACGCGGTTTCTGGGACCTCTCCACGGTGCTCCTCATCCGCATGGTGGCACATTGTGTCATCGGGTGTTTATCGCTTGTGTGATGTCTTGGTGGGGTAGAAAGCCAGTCAGTCTCACTTTTGCAAATTTCCTGTTTTCACATCGTTAACACTTCCCTACTAGGTAAACGTTTAGTGTTTCTAGAAAAGGCGTTGTTTCACGTCAGTAGTGTGTGGAGTAAAATCAATGGCTTTCCTGTGAAATGTGTGTATTCTTGGAAATCCTTTTTTTAAACACGCCTGAAAGATTGAGGTGCCGCACATTTACTGCTACATGCACTCAGAATGAAGGCTACTTCTCATTGCAATGCAGGGAACAACTAGATTAGTAGTACTATTAGTAGTAGTAGCAGCGGCAGAGTAATAGTTATAGTAGTAGCAGAGTAGTAGTGGTAGTAGTTGTTGTTATAGTAGTTGTAGAAGTTATCGGTTAAGTAGTTGTAGTAGTAGATGTTGTTGTCGTTGTTGCAGAAGTTGTAGTAGTAGTAGTAGTTATAGTATAGTAGTTATGGTAATAGTAGCAGTTTTGGTAGTAGTAACAGATTAGTAGTAGTAGTAATAGTAGTAGTTACTACTTGTGATGCTGGTTGTGGTGATGGTAATAGTATTGTTCACATAAACACTATCCTTTTCATCTCTCTTAGTCACATATTTATTGTGGAACCATTGTATTTTAGTCCACTGCATTTCCAGTGCACTTTTGTGCCATCGGGTGTTTATCGCTTGTGTGATTTTTGCAGTTTCTCTTTTACTTTTATATATTTTGGAACACTGCTTTTCTTTCATATATTGGAACATCTTTTCTTTCAGCTATTTGTATATTTTATATTGTTATTATTTGAAATGTGAGCCATGTTAGTGTAGTGGCTAGACACTTGCCTGTCAGCCCAAAGGTCTTGGGTTTGTAACTAAATTCTAGATTCGGGAGGGGGGGAGGGAAACGATGGTTAACACTTATATACGGCAGAACTTCTTAAGCACAATAAAACACATCTTTGTTAATAAATTCAAAAATATGTTGATTTTCTTTCATAATAATACATACAATTCTTCACTGATAGGCTTAAGAATACAAACTCAATGTACATATTTTCATTCATTTACATCAAACATTAAGTTAATTTTTTAAAAAATAAAGTGTATCAAATCCTCTTTAATAACCACGAGAGCTATGCCGGCAGTGGCATCTATACCAATACAGCCTCTCAAGCTAGACAGGTCAAAGGGTAGAGAGCAAAGAGAGACATCCTGGTCCTCCACATTGTGGTTTGGAGAGTGGAGCTAACATCCCCACGTTTGCAAAACTTTTTGTATGTCACAAAACAGATATCTGTGTTCATTGTTCATTTAAAGATCATCATCATCATGACACATGACCATAAGTGTTCCGATCTCCTTCCTGAGTAGGTCTCCAAGAGAACAGGTATCTGTGTTCATTGTTCATTTAAAGATCATCATCATCACACATGACCATAAGTGTTCCGATCTCTTCCTGAGTAGGTCTCCAAGAGAACAGGTATCTGTGTTCATTGTTCATTTAAAGATCATCATCATCATGACACATGACCATAAGTGTTCCGATCTCTTCCTGAGTAGGTCTCCAAGAGAACAGGTATCTGTGTTCATTGTTCATTTAAAGATCATCATCATCACACATGACCATAAGTGTTCCGATCTCTTCCTGAGTAGGTCTCCAAGAGAACAGGTATCTGTGTTCATTGTTCATTTAAAGATCATCATCATCACACATGACCATAAGTGTTCTGATCTCCTCCTGAGTAGGTCTCCAAGAGAACAGATATCTGTGTTCATTGTTCATTTAAAGATCATCATCATCATGACACATGACCATAAGTGTTCCGATCTCCTCCTGAGTAGGTCTCTAAGAGAACAGGTATCTGTGTTCATTGTTCATTTAAAGATCATCATCATCATCACACACGACCATAAGTGTTCTGATCTCCTCCTGAGTATGTCTCCAAGAGAACAGATATCTATGTTCATTGTTCATTTAAAGATCATCATCATCATCACACACGACCATAAGTGTTCTGATCTCCTCCTGAGTAGGTCTCCAAGAGAACAGATATCTGTGTTCATTGTTCATTTAAAGATCATCATCATCATGACACATGACCATAAGTGTTCCGATCTCCTCCTGAGTAGGTCTCCAAGAGAACAGATATCTGTGTTCATTGTTCATTTAAAGATCATCATCATCATGACACATGACCATAAGTGTTCCGATCTCTTCCTGAGTAGGTCTCCAAGAGAACAGGTATCTGTGTTCATTGTTCATTTAAAGATCATCATCATCATGACACATGACACTAAGTGTTCCGATCTCCTCCTGAGTAGGTCTCCAAGAGAACAGATATCTGTGTTCATTGTTCATTTAAAGATCATCATCATCATCACACATGACCATAAGTGTTCTGATCTCCTCCTGAGTAGGTCTCCAAGAGAACAGATATCTGTGTTCATTGTTCATTTAAAGATCATCATCATCATGACACATGACCATAAGTGTTCCGATCTCTTCCTGAGTAGGTCTCCAAGAGAACAGGTATCTGTGTTCATTGTTCATTTAAAGATCATCATCATCATGACACATGACCATAAGTGTTCCGATCTCCTCCTGAGTAGGTCTCCAAGAGAACAGATATCTGTGTTCATTGTTCATTTAAAGATCATCATCATCATGACACATGACCATAAGTGTTCCGATCTCCTCCTGAGTAGGTCTCTAAGAGAACAGGTATCTGTGTTCATTGTTCATTTAAAGATCATCATCATCATCACACATGACCATAAGTGTTCCGATCTCTTCCTGAGTAGGTCTCTAAGAGAACAGGTATCTGTGTTCATTGTTCATTTAAAGATCATCATCATCATCACACACGACCATAAGTGTTCTGATCTCTTCCTGAGTAGGTCTCCAAGAGAACAGGTATCTGTGTTCATTGTTCATTTAAAGATCATCATCATCATCACACATGACCATAAGTGTTCCGATCTCTTCCTGAGTAGGTCTCCAAGAGAACAGGTATCTAAGCCTTGAATAGTTTATAATAATAGTTATCTGCTGCAATGAATCTCACTGGCTTGGAATGCTGAAGAAAAAAGGTAAATGCATATCTAGATTTGCACTTCAAATATACTGATTATGGAGGAATGTGACAAAATGGCGTGTGTGTTTGCCTGCCAAGACGAGTGGTTCTGGTTCGATCCCCAGCACTCATAAAACTCAAGTTCTAGAACAGGATCAAAGTCTAGAAGTGGACGAACAACCAGAACTTCCCGCAAGAGTTTACAGCCAATGAGCGCTGAGAAGAAGAGTCATAAGCAAGGGTAGGATTATTCCTCCTCCTTCCCCCAACAACCATTATGGTCCTGAAGTTGACTCAGCCTTCTTAAATCAAATGTTTAGGGGAAGGAAACATGCTTATCACCCTATCTCATATGCAATAGCTTAAAAGATGTGACAAAAGAGCAGCAGGTGGAACCAGTCAAGGGTAGGATTATTCTTCCTTCTTCCCCCAACAACCATTGTGGTCCTGAAGTTGACTCAGCCTTCTTAAATCAAATGTTTAGGGGACGGAAACATGCTTATCACCCTATCTCATATGCAATAGCTTAAAAGATGTGACAAAAGAGCAGCAGGTGGAACCAGTCACATACTATTTAAAAAAAAAAAAGAATATTAAAGAATTAGAAAACCCCTAATCCTGGCACAAGACAATTACCTTATCAAGGCCCGATCAGAAAAGTAATTATTCTGTGCCTTAGAACAGGACTCAACTGATTACAAAGCCAAAATTTAAGACTGTTTATCAGACATGTACACATGTGGAATATTTTCACAGAAAGCAGAATAGACAATTGCAGATGTAGACAACTTATTTCAGGTAAACAAAAGAAGAAGAAGAAGGTGCCTAAATATGCCAAAGCCTAACCTAACATATAACATTTACACTTCAGCAGTATATCTGTTATGAAACAACTGCTACCTTTAAAGCACACTGTTTTATGACATAATTCATACATATTACTAATTTTTAATTAATAAGGCCTCAGAGTTAACAAGACAGAAGCCTACACTGGCATAGATTGTAATCCAAAAGTAATAAATATTTCAAAGAATTATTGTTCCATAAAAAAAAACATACATTATATACAATGCATAACATAGGCTGTTATGTTTGAAAAAAAATTTTAATAGTGAAGGGCATAGAGGTGACAGGACAAGGCCCGGTTCTTGCCCTAACTCTCTATGATCAGAAAGTAATAACAATTTTAAATAAATGAAGTTTTAAAACAAATAAATATTTAGGAATTTATTTAAAATATTTACATTTTATACAGTATATCACAGTATTATGCTGTTACACTATTATTTCTGCCCTCATGTGGCAGAGCTGATAAGACCAAAGTCTACTATAACTATGATGTTAAAGCATCTCTTCTCTATGTACGGATTTTAAGGCCCCTTAAGTTTTTTTTTTTTTTAAATGAATAGACCCAATACCTTATAAAAATGTAATAGATTGGATGTTTTGGGTCAAAAGGTGCACATATCACAGATTAGTTGTAAACCACAACATACCAAATGCCCTTCCAAGAGTGAACATAGAGGAAGAAGAATCAGATGAGCATCTCTTATTACTGCAGCCTGCCAGCCTAAAAAGTGGGTTTACAGTCAGGCTCAATGTGCAAGGAACATCTTGATTCTGCAGATGGGAAGCTGGTACAACACACCTAACTGGTTTCCCTAGCTGTAGAGGGGAGGAGACATTACAGGGACTCACGTGGATACATTGCCAGGGATATGCAGGAGTGCAAGGAAATTAAAGAGTGGATTTTTCGAGCTACAAACGGTGAATAACTCATATCCCAATACTGTTTTGCCTATTACAGTAATGATGTTAATTCATTCCAAAACTCTAATAGGTTTTCTTAAATGACGTTTTTGTTTCATTAACAGAGAAAATGTGAGGCACTGCTCTTTTATTTCTGCCAGCAGCGGAAAATGAGGTTACGTATAACCATGATGCTACACCCCATGATCATCTAGTGCCTTGTCAACTGGAGTAAGTCCTCTTTCTGTGATGGTAACATGACCAAATCCATTAAAACATTTACTGAAATGCTGCTGAGTAATGCCGAGATTTCTTGTCTCTTCAGCATGCATCCTGGATTTTGCTTGGTAATCTATAGCAAAAGAAATTAGTGACCCTGAAATTGGCCATGTAACAAGACTGGCATCAGACAGGACAGCACAGAGAGCAATGTTATACAGAAACAGTGGTAACAGATCTAGAGGTTGATCCCGCAGAAGATGGACCGCACAAATATAAGAGACACTGAAAAGTTCTTTATGTGAAGCAAAACAGAAGGGCACTTTCCAGAGATCTATTCCAGCCCTGACGCTGCAAGGTATTGCAGGAGTAGAGAAAAGAAGAAGACATTGTGTCCTGAGAAACTCATATTCAAATACTCATGAATTATGAAGTTCCACTGTACAAGAAAATCTATGCATAAAACCTCTGCTGATGACAAACAATAACAGTCAACAGAAACATCACAATAAATACTGTGTTTACTCACCCGCCTTAAAATTAAGCCCTGTCACAATTTCGTCAGGATGTGTTTTGTGTAAGCCCTACCCCAAAAATAAGCCCTACTTCAGATCATCAGCTAGAGTTTAAGAAAAGCTTCATTGCTGGACATGAGAGACAGGGGCCAATTGTTTTACAAGAAATTCAGGCCGGAATTCAGGATTTTGAATTTATGAAGTTCTAGAAGAATATAACATAGCTGTATTTGAATACATGTAGAATTGTGTGCATAAATATGTAAATTTTTGTACCTAAAAAAATCCCCCCAGGCATTTTTAAAACAAAAATTAATATACGACCTGGGGATAAACATGGTAGTCACAATAAATAGACTAGACTGCAATATATAGTATCTAGTTATGAAAGAACAAGGTATAATCGAAAGCGCAATCTCTATAAGCAAACACAATTCTATCTAAGTAAAGAAAAATGATGAAAGACAACAAGATTCAAATGAAAACCAAGATAAGATTATTGGAAGTACTTATCATATCCATAGATTTGCCTACATGTAAAAGAGACACATTAAATGCTGAACAAGAAAGAAAATGCATGCAATGGAAAACATTTATTTTGATTTGTAACCATTTCTTGGTGCACTGAAAGCTTCTCTTGTCTGTTATTTTAATATCTATGCATGTTGTCCAACTGTGGGTACATTTTTATCTAAATATGTATCTGATTCCAGTTTTTGACATTTAATTTCTCTAAGAGAGATAAAGTTATCATTTGTTTTTTTGCAATAAAATTATTGTGTACTTTCTTTATTCCCTATGAACTTTAAGACAGAGTTGCTTTGACCTTCCGTAATTTTGTTTACCTTTGCATTTGTAGAAGTGGAAGACAATTTTACCAGTGAAGTCCGTATAATGTAACTGCTCTGTTAGAGATCACTGAATCGCTCTGACAAACATATCTTCTTAATAACACATACACATAATAACTGAAATGATTTTTTGCTTATGTTTTACACTAAATCTTTGATTTCATCTTACCCTTATTGTTTGTTTTTCAATTACACTGAATGTCTCTGCCAAGAAATTATTCAGATACTTGAAAATAAATAAATCAAATGATTGACCAATCACAGAATAAGGTTCAATAAAAAACCAGTTAGAAATGATATTATCAAACAGACTGTAGGAATAACATCATGCAGCAGACTCACTGAGAAACATAAGATCTGATAGTTTGGTCATTGAGTAAGAATGCAGCGAGAACAACGACTAACGCAGGCGCCATACACACTGAAGTGAAAGCAAGAGGCCGCCCCAGGAGAAGATGGACTGATGACAGTGAAAAGCTTCTACACTGACATGAAATGACAACAGCTTTTGTTGCCCAAGAACGATAACAAATTGATCCTCCCCACAACACTTAATGACAGATGTGGAAATTGATGATGATTATAATGATGACAAAAATACTTCTATATGTTAATGACTTTGCAAGAAATAAAATGTAATACACTATGATAGTGATTACCTATTGCATCATATTCACAAAATTACTTATTTATCTTCATGGCAGCATTCCACTCCATCAGTCTGAGACTCTTTTTGCATCATGGGGATATCGAGAAGAACGACAGACTTGCTAAGTCAGAAACTGCAAAAGAGACAGACCTAGCAGTTTGAGAACAACCCAATGAATTCTCAGAAAGCAAACAAGAGAAGCCTGGCTGAACAATTGGATGAGAACAACCCAATGAATTCTCAGAAAGCAAACAACAGAAGCCTGGCTGAACAATTGGATGAGAACAACCCAGTGAATTCTCAGAAAGCAAACAAGAGAAGCCTTTGTGAACACTGAATTAAAACAGCCTAGTGAATTCTCAGAAGCCAAACAAGAGAAGCCTGGCTGAAAACTGGATGAGAACAGTCCAGTGCATTCTCAGAAGGCAAACAAGAGAAATCTGGCTGAGCAGTTAGAGAATGACTAACAAGAGACCAAATGTTTTAAAAAAAATGAAATTCCCTATGCAAACATTAATAACAGTACAAATGGACTTGGCAGGTAGTTGTTTTAAATATATATATTTATATATAAGTTTTGAACAGGATACGCTAGAATAAATAATCGTTAAAGCCATATCAGTCTCTGACAAGCACCCTCATGCAGGGATTGCTCTCATCCTTGTGAAACCATAGATCACCATTTCTGCAAGAGCACTCCACTCTCAAATAACAAGGGACAAGCTACTACAGCCAACAAACTCACGCTACTGGTCCCTGGAGCAGTTGCTGGAAACCTGCAACTTCATAAGAAAGGCACTGGGCTGCTAACTCAGCAACACTATGATGATGGTCAACAACAACAAAAACAATGATATGTAAGATTAATGATATGTAACTATTCCAGGATTGAGTAATTTTAAATGAATTGCTGAAGAATTTCAGAGCAGGCTGTTGTCTGAAGACTATTCAAATGATACTTTCATGACGATATGGCAAACTGAAGGGAAGTCATTGTTCTTTCAAGTGAGTGTTGAAGGTGTATAGTTCAAACATTTTTCCTTTAATTTTACACTTTGAAGGATAATTTGTGACACATTAAGGCCTCTTGAAATGGGATCCTGAAAAGAAGGGAAAAAAAACAAATACATTAAACATTTCAATATATATATACATAAAGTCTGTGATCATAATTTTTTGTTTCATTTACGGAAATAACTATGCAAATAAATCCTATCTGGTTTTAAGTGACATTTTAAAGGGAAAAAGTTAGTTGTACATCCCTTAAAAGACATTGCAAACCAACCCAGCATTAAAAGCATTCCTTGAGTTGTACTAGGCAATTCAAAGTTCAGTAGAGATCCTTACCATTGCACAGTCAACGCTTATAGCATTGTGCAAAATCATTGAAACGCAGTCTATTTCCGAATTGCCCAAAGCTAATTCAAAACCCAGTGCTGTGGAATTATGAAACTACATTCACAGTCTGCAAGCGAAAGACCTAAAAAGAGACGCAGATTTATAGAAAATATTGAACAATGCATATCTCAACATTGAAAGCTGACTTGAAGTTTTTTTTTTTTTAAAGTGAACAAATTAAAATTATCATGTGCCAGTGGCCAGAATTTGCTGAAGTTATAGCTGACAAACATTTTTACTCTTGGATATTTACTGTCATGGAATAAAGCAAGGACACATACAAGTAAGTGTGTTTTTTTAAAACTTCTGTATTGTCTATACATTAAAATAAGAAACGGTTACTGTGTGCAGATAAGGTATCGTCAAGCGTCCTTTTCACAGCTTTGATGCGTCGGACATTTGTGAGAAAATGTTTTACTTTTTCAGTACCAATTCATTGACCATACATTTCTTGATTATTCCAAAGATAATCTGACATTCTTGTTGATCACAGACAGATTTTATATTAACCATTTGTGTCTGAATTATTAGTTTCATTACATCTGTTCCACCGTGTCTTTATTGAGCTCCTTCAGCCTTAGTAAAATTTTTTTTTTAAAGCCTTACTCTGGCTGTTTTCTGAGGCCCTAATATAACCCAGCCTATGGGTTTAACAAGGTTTTTGGGAACTGTATCCTGGTGATCCTCATCGGAATGGTGACACTTTGTGTCACTGGGTGCTTATCGCTCAGTGTGATATCCTGGTGGGGTTGAACAGTCAGTCAGTCCTTCAGCCTTAAGTATTTGTTGATTTTAAGCTAAAATCTTTGGGACTTGACTATTTTTCTTCTTCTTTGCATTTACCAGCTGTAAACTCCAGTTCATTGACCTCTGAACTATAGTCTTGTTACAGAACACTATTGATGCATGCGCATCCGTTTAAGAGATCTGGCTTATTTGTATACTGACGTATTTCCTTGCCTTGGAGCTGTGCTCCGAGTTTAATGTGTCCCATTCTAAGGTGAGCTCCGAGTTTAATGTGTCCCATTCTTAGGTGTGCTCTGAGTTCAATCTGTCCCATTCTGAGGTGTGCTCTGAGTTCAATCTGTCCCATTCTGAGGTGTGCTCTGAGTTCAATGTGTCCCATTCTTAGGTGTGCTCTGTTCAATGTGTCTCATTCTCAGCTGTGCACTGATTTTAATGTGTCCCATTCTAAGGTGTGCTCTCATTTTAACCTGTCCCAATCTAAGCTGTGCTCCAAGTTTAATGTCCCATTCTGAAGTAGATATGAGTTTAACCTGTCCCATTCTGAAGTATGCTCTGAGTTTAACATGTCCAATTCTGAAGTAGGTCTGAGTTTAACCTGTCCCATTCTGAAGTATGCTCTGAGTTTAGCATGTACCAATCTGAAGTATGCTCTGAGTTTAACACGTACCATTCTAAGTTGTGCTCTGAGTTTAAAATTTCCCATTCTGAGGTGTGCTCTGAGTTTAATGTGTCCCATTCTGAGCTGTGTTCTGAGTTTAACCTGTCCAAATCTGAATTATGCTCTGAGTTTAGCCTGTCCCAATCTGAATTATGCTCTGAGTTCAACCTGTCCCAATCTGAATTATGCTCTGAGTTTAACCTGTTCCAATCTGAAGTATGTTCTGAGTTTAACCTGTCCCAATCTGAATTATGCTCTGAGTTTAACCTGTCCCAATCTGAATTATGCTCCGAGTTTAACCTGTTCCAATCTGAATTATGTTCTGAGTTTAACCTGTCCCAATCTGAATTATGCTCTGAGTTTAACCTGTCCCAATCTGAATTATGCTCTGAGTTCAACATGTCCCAATCTGAATTATGCTCTGAGTTTAACCTTTTCCAATCTGAAGTATGTTCTGAGTTTAACCTGTCCCAATCTGAATTATGCTCTGAGTTAAACCTGTCCCAATCAGAATTATGCTCCGAGTTTAACCTGTTCCAATCTGAATTATTTTCTGAGTTTAACCTGTCCTAATCTGAATTATGCTCTGAGTTTAACATGTACCAATCTGAAATATGTCCTGAGTTTAACCTGTCCCAATCTGAAGTATGCCCTGAGTTTAACCTGTCCCAATCTGAAGTATGCCCTGAGTTTAACCTGTCCCAATCTGAAGTATGCCCTGAGTTTAACCTGTCCCAATCTGAAGTATGCCCTGAGTTTAACCTGTCCCAATCTGAAGTATGCCCTGAGTTTAACCTGTCCCAATCTGAAGTATGCCCTGAGTTTAACCTGTCCCAATCTGAAGTATGCTCTGAGTTCAACATGTCCAATTCTGAGGTGTGCTCTGAGTTTAACGTGTCCTATTCTGAAGCATGCTCTGAGTTTAACATGTCCTATTTTGAAATATGCTCTGTTTAACCTGTCTCATTCTGATGGGTGCTCCGAGTTCAATGTGCCCATTTTGAGGTGTGCTGCTAGTGTAATGTGCCCATATAGAGAGAGAGCCAATAAATTCTAATTTCTTTTGGTTATCTGACACTTCTTTAATAGGATTTATAGCTAACTGTAAATATAATATACTCCTTATGTGGGCTCAAGGCCTCAAGCTGGGAATTTGAAGAAGAAAAAAATAACCTTAACTAACATATTGTAAAAGACAAATGATCAGGTTTTACTTAAATGTGTTAAGGCTATAGGTGCAGATATCAGAGCCTTTTTAAGGGTGAATGAAAATGAAGAAGAAGAAAACAGCAGAAAATACAAAAGTGGGATAAAAGTTAGGCTGAAAAAAGATTTGCTCACTTTATCTTTCTTTATTCAGCTCCGTATTTGTCTTCTGATTTCTCATTCCTGATCAAAATTATGATCACCGGTTCTGTGTATATCAATGTCAGTTGAAATGGGCCATGGAGGGTCGATATCGACAGGAATAGGCCATTGAGGATCAATATTGACCGGAACTGGCCATAGAGGGTCGATGTTGACAGGAACTGGCCAGCGAGGATATAAATCTTGCTGGCCAAAGTTTTGAACACTATTTCCATTAATGTCTATATCAGTTGGAACCGGCCATGGTGGATTTACGTGAATTAGAATATGCTGTGGAGGGTTCCTCTGGACTAGGTTAGGCAATGGAGGAGCCATAGCTTGCATTTCATCTCCCAACGATATGTCATTAAGCCTGTCGTCACTCTGGCGAGGAGAAGACAAAATCTTTATATAACTTGAATTATGCCAGAGCCAGTCATACATGTTCAAAGCCGCTGTAAATATTTTACCCATAGCAGTTGATTTTACTATGATTTTAACTACGTCCCCAAAACAATAACATGGAAATAACTAGCTTATTCCACTTTCTTTCTTGTTGTTCTTCTTTTCTGCATTTGACCATAAAAAGCCGTTGGCACATTTGGTTGTCGTTTACAGCTAGGCTTCAATATTTGCACCTTTCTGTCTAACATACATGATTTCAGCAAACCTTAATTAGTGTGGAAGTGGGGTGTATATATGGCAGATGAAAACTACTGATTATCTGTGGGAAATAAAATGTCCTGCCTTCTTGGACAGGGGCAAACAACTTGAAAGTTCTGTGTGTAAGTGTAAATTTCCCTTGATAGTTTAAAAATTAAAACAGTAGGTCTTATTCTCCCTTGTGCTGCTAGGTGTTGCAGATTAACTGATGGTCAGTTTAAGAGTTAGGGTGGCTTGGTTGGCCAGTATGCTGTGATGTTGTGCAGTCTCAAGGTATCAGTCACTCCTTCAGTACATCTGCCTCTTGGTTGTCCCCTTACCTCTTGGTGTTTCTACTTTCATACTGCACACTGTCGTTGCTGCCATCATTGAATTCATTCTCACTACATGGTCAAACCATTTCAGTCTGTTTTTGAATTAATTTAATTACAGGTGTTGTTCCAGTTGTTCTTGTAATTTTGTCTTTTTTCACATGATCTTATCTAGTTTTGTTCATGACCTTTCTCAAACAATTCATTTTGTAGGTGGTCAGTTTTTTTTCATGTTCTTTAGTCAATGTCCAAGTTTGGCACTGATAGCACAAGTCTGTTATGATGGTTGCATTTATTAACTGGCCTTTTTGTCTCCAATGGGATAGCCAGATGTTTTAAACTTGGGGTCAGTTGATACTGTTGGCTTGTTGGATTCTTGTTTCAATCTCTCTATTTTGTCATTATATGTAAAGATGCTCCCACGTATTTAAAGTGTTAAACTTGTTTTAAACTTTGATTGTCTATCTTTATGTCACAGCTTTGATGTTCTCTTGCTTTACACATGACTTCGTTTTTTCATCATGTTCATTTTCATATTATATAGGCCACTGTTCAGGCTAAATGATAGAATTTGAAAAGCTACAAACTTTTTGTGACATTGACAAGGGTTTGTGAATGAAATTTCACAATCTTCAGTCCAGAGTTCACAGTCAGCTAAATGTTGATTTGGTTAGCAGACCAGTTTAGTGCTGATTGTGACAATGATAAGAGTGTTCAGAGTGCAATGGCAAACTACTAAATGTTACAATACAAATAATCACTTAATTGCTGAGGGTAGTTTGTGACATCCTAAAGAGAATGGTGACATCCTAAAGAGAATTGTGACATCCTAAAGAGAATTGTGACATCCTAAAGAGGATAGGAAACTAACTTTGTGTGTGTGTCACTCTCTCTCTCACGCACTCGTGCGCACACATACACACAAAAAAATATTTTTCTTCTTCTTCTTCGCGTTCTCTGGCTATTAACTCTGGCTGAAAGTTCTGGTTGTTCGTCCACTTCTACACACACCCGTTTCACAGGTATGAAATATTTGCATGCAGACTGTTGGTTGCTTGCCTCTCAAGCAGATTCACTCTTGACTTTAAAAAAAGCTCCTAATAGTCTATTCTTATGACATGCTTTTGGGCAGGCAGTGGGTCTATTCTTGTTTTCCCCACAATGGTGCGCTGGAACCCCCACAGGGGTGTTAATTTATAATATCTGTTATTCTAGTATATTTTCATGTTATCTCAGTTTTAACTTTTGTCAGTAAAAGTTAGAGAACCATTAAAGATATGGGACTAAAGTTAAATCGATTCATAAATAAACACCTGAGGAAACGAACAAGCGTTAAATGGGAGGAATTAAAGAAAGGTGAAGACATGAAAGAAATGTCTGGACAACCATCACAAAAATTATAAGTCAAAGTAAACTGCAATACTGGGCATATTCTGAGCAAAGCGAGTAGATAATTACAAAACAGATACTGAGATGGGAGGCAACTGATTGAGAAAACAAAGACATGTAACAGAAACCTTACAAAGAATGTTGGTGAGAGAAGCTAAAGGTGCTGGACTGGATGCTTTCCATGATACTAAAAGGACTGCGTACAGTAGAATAGAGATATAAATTACAAGCCCTCTGTGACATACAGTGGCGCATCACAATGATGATGGTGATGATTAAAGTATACAGACATTTCTTGTCAGCATTCTACAAATTTTATGAACTGAGGCTCCATATATGGGTTCCAGTGTCCCATTTGCGCGGGGTGGGGGGGGGGGGGGGGGGGGGAGGGGAATAGACATACTACTCCCCCCCTTCCCCCCCCCCCAAAAAAAAACAAGC
Organism: Candidula unifasciata; assembly: GCA_905116865.2. NCBI lineage: Eukaryota > Metazoa > Mollusca > Gastropoda > Stylommatophora > Geomitridae > Candidula > Candidula unifasciata. The sequence goes on from CAJHNH020005224.1 coordinate 455,945, forward strand.
ATGTCATAAGCGGCGAGTAATTAGGGGTGTGTACTTCAAAGCGGAGCATGTCTGAGAGGTGAGGTACCAACAGTCTGCACACAAATCTGTCATATCTGTTTAATGGATTTGCTTCAGCAAGACTCAAGTTCTGATGCAAGACCAAAGTTTAGAAGTGGATGAACAACCACAACTTTTAACGGGAGTTTACAGCCAGTAAACACTAAGAAGAAGAAGAAGAGAAAATGCAGTGAGGTGAGATTCTTCTTGTTTGATCTTTGGAGGAGATGGAGCACTTAGAGACATCTGTGTGGGCAATAAAAGAGATCTCAGTGTGAAAACATCAAATAAAAAAAAAAAAATTTTTTTTTAAATGAATAAAAAAAACAACAACAAATGAGTAATACCTCAGTTTGAATGCTTGTCCCAGCTGCGTACACATCACTGTTTTGCTCCTCTTGTACATTATCGATATTCATCCATCCCATATCATGCTCAGCATCTGCTACTGTTCCACCTTCGTCACCTGGTTCAGCAGCTGTCTGGTGACTTGCAGATGAAACTGACTCAAGTGAAGAACTAGGTGAAACTTCTTGTATGTTCTCTTCTGGCAATAGCTCATTCTCAATAACCCCCTGAGCTGTGGTTTGTTGGCTGCTTACCAAAAGAGCATTTTTTTCTTCTTGTGTCACTGTAGCAGAAACATGAGTGGTAGTTGTGTCATGTGTGGGTTCCATTGCCACTAACACTTTCTGCACTGTTTCTTCCAAATCTGTCTCGTTGACTTGTGGGGCATTTAGCTGCTGGTCATGTTCAGTGCCACAAATATGCTCAGGTATACACTGTTCCAATTTGGAGTGAAGAAGGTGTACAGAAGTGTCTATCTCTTCAGATGGTGGTTCTGTCTGCAGAGGATGTGTATTTGTACTTTGGTATGGTGTTTCTGCCTGTTGAACTGTTTCTATCTGCTGAGCAGATGGTTCTGTATAAGGAGGTGTTTTTGTCTGTGGGGCTAGTGTTTCTGTTAGCTGAGGTGATATTTCTATCAGCTGGATTGGTGTTTCTGTCGGCTGGATTTTTGTTTTGGTTAGCTGGGTTGGTGTTTTGGTCTTTTGTAATGCTGCTTCATTCTGTTGCTGTGGTGTTTCTATCTGTTCTGGTGATTCTGTCTGCAGGGATGATGCCTGGGTCTGCTGGGATGGTGTATCTGTCCATTGACATAGTAGTTGTGTCTGTTCAAACAGTGTTTCTGCTGAAAGGCTGTTCTTTGGACAGTTTTCTGTATGTGGAAAACTGTTGCAAGGACTGCTGTGTGTTATGCCTGTGTGTGTGAAATTGTTGTAAGGACTATACATATCTGTGTTATCTAACTCTGGTTCAGAAGAATTCTCTAGAAGATCTTGCGTGTGATCTTCTCCACTAGGACACAACTGTAAGGTCAGGTTTTTCAAGTCTGTACCGGAAGATAAGCTTGTATACAGATCTGAAATCATTTCTTGTGTGTACAGTTCTGAATCTTGTGATGTTTCTCTGTGTACTAATTCTTGATTTAAAGATGTTGATGTTTGTTCTGTTGTGGCATCATGAACACCTGAAGTATGATGATCATTTGTAAGATCCAGGTCATCTGAACTCCTTGACCTTTTTGGTACTTTGAACTCTGTAGCCAACATAGGACTTTCAGGACAAGATGAGCAGTATCCCTGGTTCTGAACAAATGGACCTTTTGTCATTATTTGTTTTAACATGCCTTTATCCATTTTAGTTACAGCTTTTACTGCTGCCTCACGTGGTATATGTGACTCACTTTCTGGCATTGTGACCAGATAATTGTTCAGACCTTCTTGTGGTATGCTTTCATCAGTTTCAACATTATTATTGCTTCGATCTGTTTGACCATTATGTGAAAGAAGACTGTAAGAGTCAAACCCAGAACTTACAGAAGTGTCTGGAAAAACACTGAGGGAGTGTACATCTTCTTCAGCATCAGAATGAACTGACTGATTTAAATAGTCTGGAAATGTCTGATCCTCAGACAAAGATCTTCTTGGCAAGACTCTAGTTTTCCTGTCAGAAGTTACAAACTGACAAAGCCATTCTGGTTTTGATGTTGTGTGTCCAGAATGAGCATTTATTGCTTGAAAGCTCCGTTGTTGGTGGCAAGGTGCACTTGATAATTGGTGTCCCTGATTTGGCAGAAGATGGGAAAGCCTTCGTTGTACAGTATCTAAAAAATTGAGTCTGCTATCATTAGATCCGTCATTTATTTCATTACTGTGCAAATTGTCAGAAAATGAAATGAAACCAGAAGTATCTTTACTCGATTCTTCTTGGTTCTCGGGAAAGCCAGCAGAAATCGTTTGAGCCTCAGCATCTTCATTGTTTGTATCTTGCTCACAGCTCCTGTCAGCAGATGTCAACCCTACATTAGCAAATGCCATTCTTCTTTCTCCATTATACAATCCAGTGAGACTTCTTTCTCCATTATACGATCCAGTGAGACTTCTTTCTCCATTATACGATCCAGTGAGATTCTTCTTTACAGTGTTTGCTTGTGCAATAGATTTGAATTTCTGCGGAATAAGACAAGGTTATTACTGCGAGTTATGATACTTCAAAACATGATATCATCTACAAAATGACTATTCAACAAGTGGCCTGTGGGCAAAGACTAACAGGTGGCTCGCATATCACTGGCAATTGTGTTGTATTAATGATCTTTCTACGGCTGGGCAGGGGCGTCTGGCCCGTGACAATCGTATTTTCAACATTTTAGCTTCTGAATAACTTAGTTGAATAACCCTTATCTATATTATCTTTCCAGTTGAAGGGAAGCAATAATGGATTTGCAGGACTTTCTGTCTTTGGTCTTTACTGTACATTCTGCTAAGCTGTATCTACTGCTACCTTTCATCCTTCGGTGGGGCATAAGCTCTCAACTGTCTTAAACTTGATCACAGTTCACATCTTCTTTTTCCATATTATCACTAAAAAAAAGGTGGTTGAGACATTGTGTTGGGGTTAACAACTTGGTTGCAATATCTACAACTTTCAGTCCAACAAACACCTTCGATTTCAGTAAACCTCTAATTAGTCATCTTTTACAAATACTTGTTAACTCTATGCATCCCAGAAAGTCATTGCTGATACTTCTAGTGTCAATTGTGAAATCAACAAAATAATGGGTACAGTATATCCACAGGAACCACATACACATCCCTTGAGGGCGACAAAAGTGTTGTGTGTTTTTGCACGCCCTGGCTAAACATAGAATGTACATGTATAATAATATGTTAAGTGGCGCATGTGAGTGAATACAGTCACACATGTTGCATTGTTTGGGACTGAAAGAGTTGAGGGGCAGTGGTTCTATTCTTCTGTCACTCAAAATTGGCCCTGAGACCATCAAGGGGATCATCACAGTTCATCTGATGTTGGTATGAACACTTTATAAGATTATCCAGCCCTAAGACCAAATCTACCCTAAGTCAGCCAAGTTTTGGTACCATCCAGTCTTACTACTCTTCCAACCCCCCCACCCCTCCCCAAGGGCCCTTGTAGCTTTAACTTTCATTGCCAGGAAGTCTGGCAACAATTGTAACCCCTACAGAAAGTAATGTCCCCGGGAAGGTTAATGTGCTAGTGGGAGGAAAGAAGGAGGAAAAACAGAAGAAGGGAGAGATAAAGGATAAAATTGTGAAGAAAATACAGTGGTTCTTCTGCGCAGAGATCCTAGAATATTTCACTCAGACCCAAACAATGAATATTTGTATCGCCAGTTACATGACCATGACCTAACTACATGGGTACATACACCTAGACGAACCACGGACTACAAATCCAAATTAAATCAAGCAAATGAATTATAATCACACTAAACAGCTGTTTATTTTACTTAACATAACATCAGCGTGGTCCACAAATAACATTAACAACAACCAACGTGCTCGACCAAAGAACTGACTTTCTCTAGCTAACAAGTAACTATGGTATGACACCATACGCTCAGCGAGATTACCTCAGCAATGGCAAAAACCGAAACATATTTAACATGTACATTAAGCTTCAATATGCCAGCAAATCACTTATAGAGACCTTCCATCAAACTGCCTCCTAGCGAGAATACAAAATGGAAATCGAATCTACCACCACCTAACCAGCTGAAACATAATGCGAGATCAGCCAGGGAAATCAGTTAGACAAGGCCTTTCCCTGTGGTCGCCATACCCACGCTGTTTAGCCCCAAGTGCAAGGCTACAACAGCCGGGTAGGTCTCCACAGGGTCCGTCCGGAAGTCAAATCGATCGCTGAAAGACTAAACAAAGTCTTTTATAATCAGTGGCTAGATTTTTCCGCTTTTTACTGTCTAAGACTAAAAGCTGTTCCTGTGGCCTCTTGGTCATTTTTAAACCAGATTAAATCAAAACTGTTGAGCTGCTGAACAGTAGTCTTCGTCGTTTCCAGCCTATTAGATTAACCCGGACAACTAATGCCTGCAAAAGTCGGGTGAGTCGGCCGAAAAGTGCACATATTGCAGTCATGTTGTAAATAGGTGGCACACATTTATACCTTTGGATAAACACAGAGGAAGAAGAAGAAAAAGAAAGTAATGTTCTTTACCTGGAATCAAATTTAAAACATATTGGAAGCAACACCTGATAGTGCCAGAAATCCTTGGTGGAGCTGAACTGATAAAAAGCTGACATTAATTCACAGCACTTGGGACATTCCCTTTAGCACTCTGTCCCTATCTTCAGCTGCCACCAAAGAGTTCCAGCGTTGATGGTACCTACAGCAGCTTGCTCATACGTCTGCTTACCTTTCTCTGAGTGTCAAGTGTTGGCCAGACCCCCTTTTCTCTTCCTGCTCCACCATTTTCTTCACCGTAATGGTCCTCTTCTTCTTCTGCATTAATCCGAAGATGTAGATGTAGCTACATTTTGTCCGCGTTCATTTATAGCATGGCTGTGATATTTGTACCTTTTGGCCAATACATCTGACTTCTGTGGGTATTTGTTGACCTCGTTAGCCTTCTCAGCACCGTAATGAACTTTCTATTCATGCTTCTGCATTGTTCACTTATTTCTAAAGAACTTCAACCACATTAGTCAACACCTACTGGGTGATATGTATAGGAAGCCACAGTAGTGTATCATCTAGAAACTTGCTTGCCAGCCCAAAGGTCTTGGGTTTGAATCCACATCTTCCACGTGTGGGTTCTAGAGCCCCTCTTTAGTGGGGAACAAGAACAGACACACTCCCCTCCTCCTTACAAGCATCTTGTAAGAGGTGACTAAGTAGGGGCATTTTTATCAAAGCTGAGTGTATCGGCCTGAGAAGCAAGGAACCAATAGTATGCATACAAATAAGCCATAATGTTACATGAATACGTGCATAAAACTCAAGTTCTGGAATAAAAGTGGATGAACAACCAGAATTTTTCCGCCAGTGCTGACAGCTGGTGAATGGTAAGAAGAAGAAGAAGAATCTCCATTGATTTTTTTTTTAACTGACCATAGTTCTCAGGTTGAGCCAGTTGAAAATGGGTAACAGGTAATGTCCTGGGAAATATAGGTGGTCAGCGTGATGCTGACTCATTAAGTGCTGACTGGGATATAAAAATATGAGCCTAGTATTATTTGCCTGGTGCATCAGTGTGAAAAGGGACTTTTTACTTTACTTATCACTGGGGTGCTCTATTAATATCCCACCCCAATCAGGTGAAATCCACATGTCAAAAGACAGTCTAATATTTCAGGGAGGTAGTAGATAGGCTGCATGCAGTCATAGGACCTAGGCTGCACTCTCTCGTGGAACATAGGTGGGTTGGGGTTAGAGCCAGTTCTAGAAGTTTTGTGGTTGTTAAAAGCATCAGAAAGCTGGGAAACCTAGTCTTACCACTAGTTTCTTGTGTGTGTGTGTACATGCGTGTGTGTGTGTGTATATGTGTTGTGTGTGTGTTATGTTGTGTTTGTTGTGTTGTGCTGTGCGACCAGATGTTCCATAAACATCCTGACACAAAATGCAGAATAAAAAGAAATTATTTACTTACTTTTACACTTGGAATAGATTTTGACTTGCGCTTCCATCTTTCCCATTTGAAGCCAGACTTGCTTTTGTGTGTTAAAGTCTTTTGTCTTTGTAGATTCTTCTAATATGGAAGAAAAAAACAATAAATTATTTGTTTTCGGTTTAAATAATACTCTATAATAGAAATGTTGGCATTCTTCTTCTGCTTTTGTTGCTCAGGTATTGCTAGGTGTCAAATTTTAACAGATGATAGGTAGTTCAGCCAGGGCACACTTACAATGCTGTGATATTGTGAGGTCTTAAGCTGTAAGTGACTTCTGCAATCCATACTTTTCTGGGTGTCCCTCTGGCTGAACCATTTCAGCCTTTGTTCCTCAATGAATACCCTCTATTGGTATTGTTCTAAAAATTATACTATCTTGTTTCTCAAATGATCATTTCTGGTTTCATGTTTCTTCTTTCTTCTATTTCATCTCACTGACACCAGTTGTAGCCAAGTGCTGTAGTTTTCTGTTTTTGTCTTGTGCTTCTCGGGTGCCTGGATGATGGATTTGTTCATCTTTTTGCATGTTTCAGCTACACCATTTATCCATCTCTTTCTTGGTCTTTCCCTTTGAGATGTTCTGCTAGAAAAAGTCGCACATGCAGCCTAGCCTGGCTTCATTTTCACTAGATGGCCGAATCATATCATTGTTTGTTGGTCAATTTAACAGGGAAGAGACAATCTTGTACCAGCCTTCTCACTAAGGCTGGCATTCACAACCCTGTCAAAATATTCATGTTGACATTATTAAAGTAAAACACACACATACCCACACACACGTGCACGCACACACGCACATGCACACACACACATATATACACACACACATATATACACACACACACAGAGTTTGCAACCCGTGTGGATGCGAAGAAGAAGTAGTAATGAAAAATATATTAAATCAAATTAGTAAAAACTACCACTTACTGTCATGTTCTCCTATTAGTATGTACTTCTAGATTTATTCTGAAAAAGAATAGATTAAAAGCATTTCAGTGGCGATTAAGAGACTAGTAAAGTAATAAAAAGTAAAGATCCTTGTTCACGCCTTTAGGCGCGTCGAGCATATGGGAAGAGCACCCATATTTTTACAGACCATTCGGCACT
>CAJHNH020005224.1:466895-477417 GCA_905116865.2 Candidula unifasciata
CGAGCCACAAAAAGTATATTGGGGGGGGGGGGGGGGGGGGGAAGAAGAAACTATGTTTCAAAAATTAGGAGTAAAAAAGCGTCACCATTTTCTTTGTCCTCAAAGAATTTTATATCCCCAAATGGACTGGGAGTCTATTCTCATGCGTTTAGCCCGGGTGGCTCATTTCGAACACCTACAACCCCCAACATCCGCCCTTTGTCCTTTCGAAACAGTCCACCATCTTTCCTGCCACTTTCGGAAATCAGTCCCCATCATTCTGCCCACTCTCGCAGACATAGTCCCCCATTCTCTTCCTGCCCACTTTTCGCGGATACTGTCCCATCAACCTGCCCACTTTCGCAAACAGTCCCCATCTTTCCTGCCCACATTTGGAAATAGTCCCCATCTTTCCTGCCCACTTTCGGAAATAGTCCCCATCTTTCCTGCCCACTTTTCGGAACTGTCCTCAACACTTTACCTACAGCGAAAGATGTTGCATGTCGCACGTACTGAATGAGTGAGTGACATTCAACCCCACCAGAACTGCACGGGTGATAAACACCCGGTGACACAAAGTGCCAGCATTCGGATGAGAATCACATCGGTACAAGTCCCAGAAACCCAGTTCCACCGTTAGGTTATATTAGGACCCTCGACTACAGTCGGGGTGGGGGCTTTAAAATAACAAAACGATTGCGTCCCGTACTGGGTCGAGGTTAAGTAAGGGCGTGTTGAAGGGCTGGCCTAATTTTTATTTTTTTAACGTTTGTGATATTGTCTGCAATGAGACGCAGAACCTGTTCAAATATAACGATGTTTTCGTATTTACGCTCTCGGAAGAGGGGTGGGTTCTGGGGGTCTGATACAATTATAATTACACACAAGCCGATTTTGATTTATTGATGGGACTAGAATAAATTATGGAGTGGGACAGACAGAACTACAACAATTATATTTCCAAGTGCATGCATCTTTTCCATTGCAACATACGCCTGTGAGACCTGGACACCTCCAGATACCTTTTCACCCTTGAAGTATGCGCTAGTTGAGCACATGTTAACGAAACAGCCCTCTCAACCAACTTCCGCCCTCTCGAATTTAGCAGACAGCTTCTCGCCATTACTAGTACACAGTTTATCGTCGCGACTTAGAACACAAGAAACATTATTTCAACGAAACTAGCAGTGATATAAAACAGCCAAAGAGATTATCAACAGCTGCTCTGTGTGATACAGTGTCGGAAAGGGGCTGATTGTCGAAAGCTATTAGAATAGTTATCAAATTCAAGGGATTCGCAACATAAATAAATACCGCCATGTTTACTATCTGTTATTAACTGTTAATTAGTTACACATACATGTATTAAGATTACGGGCTATTTTGTAAAAAAAATAAAATACACTGCAGATAAAAGTAACATGTTGTTTAATAATGGGTTTTAAGTCCTTATATTTCATCTACGAGATGACCAAAAAAAAAAATGAAAGACAATAACAACGTTAATCGTTATTTTTGGGCACAGGGGAGCATATCAAGACATGATCGCTATTTTGAGCAGAATGTTTCAACGACAAGAATCGAGACACTTTATAATAAAGCCTATTTTTTTTTCTTTTACTGCCCACCACAAAAATTTAACCTTGGTACGTCCTGAATTATAAAATGCGCTCACTCCCCCATCAAGCAACAACCCCCTCCCCCCTTACACACGCACACACTAATGACCACATATGCACAGCAGGGGCATCGTCACAAAAAAATCCTTTTTTGGAGGAGGGAAGGGGGGGGTGTAAGCGCCACGCCGGGTGTCATTGCTGAGGGGGTGACAATGGCAAAAAACATGTGGTTTTAGCATTTAAAAAAAGTGTGTGTTCATGGAAAAAAAAATTATGCATTGAAAGAGTAAGACACAAAAACATTTTCCGCACTGGGTACCACCTGACGTTGCAACGCCACTTGGTTCAGCCCTCTTATAATCTTCTATTTCCTTTTCTTCTTATTATTATTATCATTAGGTGTTGAACGGCAAAAAAAAAAAAAAAATGTTATATATGTGAAATAATATGAAACTTATACTTACATGCATACAAAAAGAATATCGCACATTTACTGAGATGAGTATCGGGTGAGCGAAAGTCTCCCCCCCCCCCCCCCCCCCGCCCCCACACACACACTTCGGATTTAACATCAAACATCCAAGGAAGTCAGGTCTTAGGAAGTAACGTTACCAAGGAACCTATTTCACGCCTTTGTCGCTGCAGGAATATCGTTCTGGAGCCATATTTTTATAGACTGGTTAGCATTCAGTGGGTGATGTGGTTAGCTATTAGCATTCAGCGGATGATGTGATTAGCTATTCTGGTTAGCATTCAGCGGGGGATGTGGTCAGCTATTAGCATTCAGCGGATGATGTGATTAGCTATACTGGTTAGCATTCAGCGGGGGATGTGGTCAGCTATTAGCATTCAGCGGATGATGTGATTAGCTATACTGGTTAGCATTCAGCGGGGGATGTGGTCAGCTATACTGGTTAGCATTCAGCGGGGGATGTGGTCAGCTATACTGGTTAGCATTCAGCGGGTGATGTGGTTAGCTATACTGGTTAGCATTCAGCGGGGGATGTGGTCAGCTATACTGGTTAGCATTCAGCGGGTGATGTGGTTAGCTATAATGGTTAGCATTCAGCGGGGGATGTGGTTAGCTATAATGGTTAGCATTCAGCAGGGGATGTGGTTAGCTATAATGGTTAGCATTCAGCGGGGGATGTGATTAGCTATAATGGTTTGCATTCAGCGGGGGATGTGGTTAGCTATAATGGTTTGCATTCAGCGGGGGATGTGGTTAGCTATAATGGTTTGCATTCAGCGGGTGATGTGGTCAGCTACCACCTTCTCTAGAAACTGGTGACGGCCGCGGGTCAAAATCACACCGGTCGCTTTTACTGAAGGCCATTTCCTGGTACAGCGTGATGCTAACAATATCACCCACCAAATGCCGACTTGTCTATAAAATGTAGGTCTTGCCCTATGTGCCCAATGCACCTGAAGGCGCGGAAGAGGGTCCTTTACTTCCCTTTACTTCACTTCCTGATACCCAATTTAGGCTGGGTCGACCTGGCAGCAAAAATCAATTATTCAAAAAGAAAGAAAAAAGAATGCATCCAAGCCGATCTGAACCTAAGGCCTTTAGATTCTCTAGAAGAGATACTGCAGGTATAGACCACGACCGGCTTCAGCTGACACGTCCCTGGGACGGGCTAACGACGCGTTAACGCAGCGGTTCTCAAACTGGGTGCCGAGGCGCCCTGGGGTGCCGTGAGCGTATGCCAGGGGTGCTGCGGCAAAAATAAAAAAAAAGTCGGCTAAAAATTATGAAATTATTAAAGAACGCATGTAGATACTTTAAAATTAAAATTTAAGTTGTCTTTCCTCGCCACTGTCGAAAATAGTTTATTTCTTGTTTGAGAACCGCTGCGTTAACGCATCGTTAGCCCGACCCGGTGACGTCAGCAGCAAGGCCCGTCAGCTTCAGCCGGTCGTGTATAGACCATAGGTGCCGAAACCTGGAGGTTATGTCGTCTTTAGACGCCTGCACCCATCAACAGTACTGTTCACCAAAAATATACTCAGACTTCGAAGGAAGCTTCCAATAAGTCGACTTTTACGACATGCACATTTGAGAGGCAGTGGGTCTATTCTTGTTTTCCCCCGCAATGGGACCCCGGCCCCCACACGCGGACATGGGTCTAATGTTTTTTTTTTCAAGTGATCTATTACTCATCCACACCCCGCCTCCCCCACCCCTTCTTTCACAGTGGAGTCCCGAAGCCTAGACGGGAACAAAATTGATTAAAACAATCTACTCCAAGCGAACGGGGAAAACAGACATTACACACGCACAGCAACAGACAGAACAACTTGACGTGAGTTGGTTGAGAGCCTATGCTCCACTGGGGGTAAAAAAGGCAGAAGAAGACTACACTGTTAAGTAATTCTTATTGGCTGCATTTCCCCTCTATACTACTACCTGAAAATCTGACTGCCATTGAAACTATAAGAATTTCATCCTGAATAACAAATAGGCTAAATCCCAGATACCCAATCCATCTCTAAAGGAGTTACACTGGGTGCACGCGTAACGGCTACAGTAATAGTTAATCACACCCCTAGAGAACAGCCAGACACAAAACAAAGGATTATTGCAATACCTATTAATGCAATTATATTTCGGAGCTCATGCTGTATAAAAGCCAATGCTTGGGACTTGAAAACGGACGCTTCGTCTTGCAAAGAACCATCCAGACGAACACTACAGAGCGTGTTAGAGTCGTTTTCTAAAACTGCATTATGTAAACTGCAAAGCAGGATAATACATGCATATATTTACAACAGTGTTCTCCAACTCGTGAGTCGCGCGCAATGGTCGGCCATTAAAAAAAAAAAGCTCTGCTTAATCACGTGATAAGGTAGAGTATGTGATTTTCCGGTTTTTTTTTAATTTACTCCAAATATGAGAAATTCCGGAGTTACCGGAAAAGTCCAATATTTTAGGAGCGTTAGGGTTAGGGTCAGAACCGTCTTAAGATCATTATGGGCCCCCGGTCAAACGGTGTGCTTGGTCCCCTAGGACACGACTTACAAAACGCTTTTTTGTGTGAATGGCAAGTCACTTGGCATACACAGATTAGCCTTGTATCTCTTCACTTATGGAGGGGGGGGGGTGGTGGTGGGGGCAGTGTTCAGGGGGCTAGCCAACACAGAGGTTAGTTGGTGTTCATTTCCGTAACACCCCTATAATATCCGTGTTTGGAATAAAAAATTATAATTTAAAAAAAAAAAAACGTTTTTTTTTTAAATCCAGTCTGTAGAGTCCACACTTCAGTAACTTCACTGTTTAGTTGCGTATCCTTTACAGGACGTTGCAGGACCAACCCCTGTGGTTTTTCTAGGCAAATTTACGTTCAGTAGTTTGACATTGCCACTGGACGGTCGGCTTTCTTGATACCACTGTCAACACCAACGCAATACGCATGGCCCGCAGCTGGGATCGAATCCGGCATCCCGGCATTACGAAGCGTTCGCATCGACTTAGCCACAGAGCCGACAGTGACTTCATATTTGTGTGAAAAGACTAAAATTACATGGAGAAATCTAACAGGTATTATCGTAGAGCTTCGTATATCAGAAACAACGCTCTAGTCACTTAAAACAACTTTTAAGCAGCAGATGTCACAGTAGCTGAAAACTGCAATTTTGTGACGTCGTAATTATTAAATAGACTGCTGACTACACTTGGGGAAGTGGGGGGGGGGGGGGGGGGGGGGAATTATTATTGGATAGCTTTGAGATAGGCCGCGAAACAATTTCCTTGTTTTGGGTGGGCTGTGGATATATATAGGTTGTAGAACACTGACACACTGCGCAACGACCTTGTTTGCCTCGTCGTTGCTGCACAGTGTGTTAATGTTTGCCTTAACTAGCAACCGAACAAACCGTACAATGTCATATACTATACTTTTGGTTAATTTTTCGAGCTATTTTCTTGATAGGATTATACATAGATGGTAAGTGATCATTTTATCTGCATCTTACACGAGCTCACCACAAAGTGGACACCACTCTTCAAACCATTTAGCACTGTTTAGATCAGTATCATTAGTTTTCAAATGCGATTTTCCTACAACCAGGAAGCTGGCTGGCAAATCGCCCGCCACGTAGCTGGGGAACGCCATAGCTTTTGTACGGAATAGGCCAGGAGTTTACTTCAAACTATATTGTACTGTGTCAATAGTAAATGCACTTTTAGGTTCAAGGGAAAATGGTCTTACAGTCACCGTAGAAATAATTGGGGAACAATGAAAGTGCGACTGTCTAACAAAATATTTTATGTAAAATAAAAAATTACCAGCAGGGGCGGGGCTAGCGAGGTCGCGAAACAGTTGTGTTGCTTAGGCCCCGCCCCTAGGTCAGGCTGCTAGGTTACGGTGTCAAGTTGCATTTACTGATAACAGATTAAGATACAAATAAATGTGCATGCATGTCGGTGGGGTTGGGGGGAGGGAGGGGTGTGGACAATAATAAAGTCAACTGGATTTTTGCATGTTCCTTAGTGCTCTGTAATCAGTGCACCACCACAAAGTTAACACTGGGAGCACCGCCTCCCCCTCCCCATCGCTTTAACAATTTTCTAAGTTAAAACTGAGAGGGACACTTAAGCCCCACCACCCCTTCCCAAATAAAGAAAATGTTCGCAGTTCGCAATTGTGGTTGTGGGGGGGGGGGGGGGGGGGGGGGGGGGAAGAGGTTGGCCCAACACCTATCCTCAACCACCTTCTCACCAACTAGGAACAAACGGAAGAGCGGTACGGACACCCAGCGGTTCAATCGATCAGGTGGTTTCCCTCCGAGTTGCTTCCTAAAGTTTCAACATACCATCATCAACCTTCGAAAAATTCACTAGCCAGGGGTAGCCTGTAGTCCTGGGTGGTTTTAATTGATGTTCTATCCCAGTAGGACATCACACCGAGCGATACACACCCGGTGACACAGAGTACCACCATTCGGAAGATCACAGGGGACAGGTCCCAGAAACCCCGTTCACCCCATAGGCTGGGTTATATATTAGGGCTACCGGCAACAGCCAAGGTTGGGCTTTAAAAAAAAAATAAATGCGTACGACATTAAGACGCAGGAAATGTTACAATTGAATTTAATATGCGGTTTAAAAAAAAAACAACCCCGTGCATTTGTATCTTCTTTTTCTTTTCTCTACTCCTAGAATGCCTCGCGGCATTTGTATAACAGACTAACATGTCTGCCTCATCCAGGCTTGAGGTTACTCCATTGACTTGACTTGACTTAAATTCGCGCTTCTTTCAACGGGCTCGGTTACTCCATTCACTTATTTGCTTCATTTATGTAATTGTTACTGTAGTATGCACCTGACGAGATACAGCGAAATATGCCAGGCAATAAATTGTGAAGGCTATTGTTTGTGTCTTCTTTGTTCAAATACTTCAGAAGCATCGGGGCCTTATGGCTGAACGTGGTTATCTGTATTTGTGCTTGTGGGATTCTCGTCCTTGAGGTGTAAATCCAGCGAAATGCAATCCAGGAGGGGCAAAACTGCTGCACCATATAACAGACGAAATGGCATAAAAGCTGTAAACTGGTCATGTACCAAGGAACTCGCCCTGCGTTTTTTAATCACACGTTAACTGAAACAGAACGGTCTGCGCGTTGGTTTTGCTAGGTTCCCACCCTCCGTAAGACGCCAGACAATTTTGTTATCACTGTCAGAGCGTTAAAAAAATTGTAATCTGCACAGCGAGTGGCGACTGCACTAGTCATGTGGGGTTCTAAATCATGTAATTTAAATCAAGAGCCGACATCATAGCACTTTGGGTATTTGCATCATATCTCTGTCCCCATCTTCAGCAGCTAACGCAGATTTCTGAGCGTCGAAAATCGGCCAGATGCCCTTGTCACTCCTCGCTGCATTACTGTCACAAAACTGTGATGTTCACTTTGCAGTTCCAGATTATACACGTGCACCCATAAGGTCTTAACCACGTCTGCCTTATCATGCATCAGTATTCCACCATATTTGTATTAGTTCTCTGGTTATCAGTGATTAGGTTATTACCTTTTTTTTATATATGTTAAAATTCGGAATATTTTCTTTCTGCATGCGAGCGTAAATTGTGTGTGTGCTGCTGTTTTGTGATCTCAAGGGCCAGATTATATGGTGATTTGACACCAGTTTGGTGAGCCATTAAAAATTGCTTGGCGGGTCAAGTTTGGCCCGCGGGTCATAGTTTGCCTTTGCTCTCAATTGTCGCCATAAAAATACAGTCATTTGAAAAGTTTTTTCCCCTCCCGCGTTATTCGTTTAAAAAAAAAATTAACCTAACTGAATCAACATGAAACAAAAACGGATTTGAAACAAATGCGGTTTGACTTTACAAACTTTCTAAATGGTTCGAAATCGGCCACTTGTCACTTACCCAAATCAGAACACCCCTAACATATGCACATGTGGAAGGCCTATCTAAGTTTATCGAAAACCTGCTAGTTTACAGTTGTTGTCACGACTGGACTGCAGCAATGCAATGACAGAAACAGATTCACGCTTCTTTTAACCAGGATTGAGAAGACTTATGCTATAAATAGCGGGTGCCGGGTTATGACCTGAAAACTTACTGTACAACTGACGAACTATAACCCACAATGATCTTTAAAAACTTACTGTACAACTGACGAACTATAAACGTGGTTTATTCTGTAACACGTAACTGACTCTGCATTAAATTAAAAATGATTGTATGCTTAGAGTTACCACACCTGAGGAATTGTATTGAAGGTCACCACTACCTGAGGAATTGTATTGAAGGTCACCACAACCTGAGGAATTGTATTAAAGGTCACAACAACCTGAGGAATTGTATTGAAGGTCACAACAACCTGAGGAATTTATTGAAGGGTCACCACAACCTGAGGAATTGTATTGAAGGTCACCACAACCTGAGAAATTGTATTGAAGGGTCACCGTAACCTGAGGAATTGTATTGAAGGGTCCCCGTAACCTGAGGAATTGTATTGAAGGGTCACCGTAACCTGAGGAATTGTATTGAAGGGTCACCACTACCTGAGGTAGTGAAGGGTCACCGTAACCTGAGGAATTGTACTAAAGGGTCACCGTAACCTGAGGAATTGTATTGAAGGTCACCACAACCTGAGGAATTATATTGAAGGTCACCACAATCTGAGGAATTGTACTGAGGGTCACCACAATCTGAGGAATTGTATTGAAGGGTCACCGTAACCTGAGGAATTGTATTGAAGGGTCACCACTACCTGAGGTAGTGAAGGGTCACCGTAACCTGAGGAATTGTACTAAAGGGTCACCGCAACCTGAGGAATTGTACTGAAGGTCACAACAACCTGAGGAATTTATTGAAGGGTCACCACAACCTGAGGAATTGAATTGAAGGTCACCACAACCTGAGAAATTGTATTGAAGGGTCACCGTAACCTGAGGAATTGTATTGAAGGGTCACCGTAACCTGAGGAATTGTACTAAAGGGTCACCGCAACCTGAGGAATTGTACTGAAGGTCACCACAATCTGAGGAATTGTATTGAAGGGTCACCGTAACCTGAGGAATTGTATTGAAGGGTCACCGTAACCTGAGGAATTGTACTGAAGGTCACACAAATCTGAGGAATTGTATGATGGGTCCCCCGTAACCTGAGGAAATTGTATTGAAGGTTACCACAACCTGAGGAATTGTGTTGAAGGACACAACAATCTGAGGAATTGTATTGAAGGGTCACCGTAACCTGAGGAATTGTACTGAAGGTCACACAAATCTGAGGAATTGTATTGATGGGTCACCGTAACCTGAGGAATTGTATTGAAGGGTCACCGTAACCTGAGGAATTGTATTGAAGGGTCACCGTAACCTGAGGAATTGTACTAAAGGGTCACCGCAACCTGAGGAATTGTACTGAAGGTCACCACAATCTGAGGAATTGTATTGAAGGGTCACCGTAACCTGAGGAATTGTATTGAAGGGTCACCGTAACCTGAGGAATTGTACTGAAGGTCACACAAATCTGAGGAATTGTATTGATGGGTCACCGTAACCTGAGGAATTGTATTGAAGGTTACCACAACCTGAGGAATTGTGTTGAAGGACACAACAATCTGAGGAATTGTATTGAAGGGTCACCGTAACCTGAGGAATTGTACTGAAGGTCACACAAATCTGAGGAATTGTATTGATGGGTCACCGTAACCTGAGGAATTGTATTGAAGGGTCACCGTAACCTAATGAATTGTATTAAAGGGTCACCGCAACCTGAGGAATTGTACTAAAGGGTCACCGCAACCTGAGCAATTGTATTGAAGGGTTGCGGCATTAGGAAGTTTGTGTTCGATGAAATTATGTGACCCGCTGAGCGGTTTTAACGCTAGGCTTTCATTCGTCACGATAGGGTTCGATTCTTTTGAAAAGGGTTGGATTTTTTTTTTTCTGTAAAAAAAAAAACGCTTTTTTCCCCAAAATGGAAGCGAAAAATATGTAATAAAAAGGGATATTTCCCAGCTTTAGGCGTTTTAGGCATCTGGGTTGAGACCTTATTTATAGAACAATGGGGGTCAATGTGGGGGAGTCAGCCTGCCCAATTTACTTCCCATGATTTTTTCCCGTGACCATTTTAAGGCGGGTCGACCGGGAGCCAAGTAAATTTTTTAAAAAACAGTCCCTTCATGGCACCCCCCCGTCTTTCCAACGAAGGTTATTATTGCGCCTGAGGGGGCATGGGGCCCCAAAGCCTGGCGTGGCGAGTGTGACAGCAAGACCCCCCCGTGACAAGGGGAAAAGTTTCTTCGGAAGATGGAATTTAGGCCAATGTTAACAACATTTTTGTTTTTTTTTTTCTTTTCTTTTTTTGACGCCCCGCTCAATCCTTTTTTGCAATCATTTTTTTTTTTTTTTGTCGTGTTTTTGTATTTTTTTGTTTTTTTTTCTTGGGTGG
>CAJHNH020005225.1:0-24187 GCA_905116865.2 Candidula unifasciata
ACAAAGGAGCCTAGTTCGAAATATAGATATCAGGCCCTTGACACATGGGATTAAAATCAATTTGCGGACGTTTGTGCATCTCCCACGCCATATCAGATCCCCTGCGCAAAGAAAGACTAAGAAAAGTCAGACGGAGCAATTTGATGGAAAAGGGGTGTTTAAAATCAACTTGACAAAAACAAAAAGCAATTTTTAATTTTTAAAAGCCCGTTTAAAATTTGCCCCCAAAAAACAGACTCCAAATTAATGGTAGAACAGTTGTTGTTGTTGTTATCGATCCAGCGGCGCATGAGCTTTCGCCCTTTGGCCCAATGCCATGTAGTGGAATTTGCATGTTTTCACAAGCTGTTCTTTTTCTCCGTACAAGGTCTCGGAGGGAGTAGCGTTCTTCTTGTCTCACTGAGTTTTGGGCACTCAAAGAGATGGTGTTCAACAGTTTCGTAGGCGGAGACTGCTAGCAGCCTCGGCTAGCTAGCAGCAGTCAGAACGTGGTCGAGCTTTTCTTTTTCTCTCTCTCTCAAAAGGACTTGGACTTGGAAGCACTACAATCTTCACGAAACAGGCTTTCTGAAACAGTTCCTTGATTTAAAACCCAATAATAATCAGATATTTACTGACTATTTGTCTGAAGTGCAGATTACCCTTTGAAAGTGGGTCGAGGCGGCAAATGTCAAGAACGATTACAGACTACCTGTAGACCTATTTTTTTTTTTAATGCAAGATGCTAGAGTCCTTTTCAGAATCAATTTCTAAATTTTTGATAGGGAAAAAAAAAACAGAAATAGTTTTCACATCTACTGATTTGTTAGGGCATTCAGTATATGATGACAAGACAACAAACAATGATATTATCGAATATTTTTAAAAAAGAAAACCCGGTAAAACAAAAGGAAACGGGCTACAATCTTTGTCAGGTTTTTGTGGTTTAATTTCTGTGGCAAATAATTTAAATTTTGCATAATTAATTTGTACCGTAACCTGGATTTTATAAACGAAGGGCAGACAACAAAATGAAATTGTTATCAGGACATAATAACAGGTAGAAAAATGAATGCAACATTCTCTACATTTCCGACGCTGAGACAACCATATTGTGTTCAAAACAACTGCTTTTTGCATTCTTACGCCCAGTTTACATAAAGTTAGCTCTATGTTAGCTCCACTGCATTCAAACGATTTGTCACCAGACTACTACAGGTCACAATAACTTACTTGCGCACAGCGAAAAGTACAGCGCTTCGAAAGTGAGAATGAATGAATGAATTTCTACCCACCAGGACATCACACGAAGCGATAACACCGATGACACCAAGTGCCACCATGTGGATGAGGATCACCGTGGAGAGGTCCCAGAACCGCGTTCAGGCAATTGGCCATATTTATGGCCTGCCTATTTTGCGGCCCTGTCAAAAAGCCCAGAGTGGGGTTTCAAATAACAAAAAATTACGTCCTAAGAAGGATGTATAAGGAATTATGAAAAGTGAGAAATTTTCTATTGTATTTTGTTTGACGAAATGTGAACAATATTTACGGAAGAAGAATCACTATCTCTACAGACAATTTAGCAATACTCAAACTCAGAATATAGATGCAAACAAAAAAGCTTGAGTGACCTTGGAGATGCTATCCTAACAGTTCAAGTTGATATCCTGCATGTAAGTGAAGTGGAACAAACACGTTCCGCACATTATTCCCCACACTGTAAAAATTACAAAGGGAAGTAATCAAAAGAATGGGTATAAGGGAAAAACGAAAAGTAACTAGATTGTAATGAACCTAACTTTTTTAACAGGAGTTTAATAAAGGGTGTTGTTACTG
This sequence comes from Candidula unifasciata, assembly GCA_905116865.2. Lineage (NCBI taxonomy): Eukaryota > Metazoa > Mollusca > Gastropoda > Stylommatophora > Geomitridae > Candidula > Candidula unifasciata. Next base: position 1,819 of record CAJHNH020005225.1, read on the forward strand.
ACAATATAACAGTTAAAAAAAAAATGTTTTTATGAATTGATGATGTGAAATTGATGATGTAAAATTGTTTTATATGTCGCGGGAATAAATGACAGACACATAGGCTAACGGTAGATAGTACTTTGAAATTATAAATTTTTTTTATTATTTTTTTTATTTGCATTGAGGAAAGAAATTAACTTCACAATGAAAGACATTTGTATTCATATCCTCTTCTGCGTTTCTAACCACCCAGTGGGAATATAGACACTCAAACCAGCTCACGCTAAATCGTTCTAGAACCGTCGCTATCGCACACACAGCTATACATATGTCCCTCCCCATTATTTTTAACTTTGTTCTTTAGCTTCCTAATCATCGTGTTATTGTCCCCCAATTTATATGCCCCTGTGGGTTCCAGTGCAAAGACGTGCTAGTTATACTGTTCTCCGTTTTTTCTTACCTGTGTCCTATCCCAAACACCATCATCTTTTCTTTACCTCTTGGTCCACTGGAATTTCTTTAGTTCTTTCCCAAAAACTCTCCATTGGGTGATTCTATCTCCAACAAATACCGCAACCAATCCACAATTCCTCTCAAAAAGATTTTCTGCGCAGGTGCGGCGTCTCGTGGCTTAGCGCTTTTTGAGACTAGACTTCGTACTAACCAACGTGCGGCGATCGAAATTCACTGCTGGCTGTGTTGAATGTATCATGGTATGGGGCGTTTTTGCAGGTCGACCCAGCCTAAAACAGGCTGTTCTGGTTAAGTAAAGACGCCGGCGTAATGCTGACGGGCATTACCCATTGAGTGCTGATGGTCTATAAAAAAAATGGTACGGAATCTTTCCTTTTTTTTTTTTTCTGCGTATGCACCACTTAGTGAATGTTTTATAGTTTGTTCAATATTGCTTTTAGTTGTTCTCTATGTTTCCGCTCCATAAAAGTAGTGACTGACATTAGAATTAAATTGCTATTGTTGAAGTCTGCCTTTTTATTTTTCCTTCTTCAGTTATTTTGATGATTTCTAGTATTATCCCGCTTATGTTTCCGTTCTTTCTTACCAAGGATTTCTGCACAAAACTCTTCCAGATTCCTTAAATCTGATCCCAGCAGCCTTACAGTGCTTACATCTTTAACTAACTGTCGCAACGTCTGGTACTTTATAGAGATTGTTACCGAAAACTGTTCCTCAACTTCTCTATATACCTGAGATAAACACTATTTTATACTGGTCTATATGACTGTCAGATATTATATATCTGTTAAAGTTTAACTTTATTTTACTTACCAACAGCAAATGGTCAATAAATACATCGGCACATCTGAAAGCACTAAATCATTAAAATGATGATTTGAAATTTGTGTTAATACATAGATGATGCAATGTGATTTGTTGTCTTATGTTCTCTCTTTGCCTTGTGTATTCTTTTATGGGTATTCTTTTTTATAGGTGTATAAAGGTATAGTATCTTTTTCATAGGCTACAAGAGTGATAGTTTATGCAGAGTAAAGGTAAAAAATAAGATTGCCATAATGCCAAGACCTAAACACGTTCTTACAAGGCTTGCTTCAGTTATGGACAATAAGGATCGACAAATAACTGCAGCATATAGCAACCAGTTTTAAATGAGTTCTTAATGTGAACTTGGTTCTATGGGGTTTCACTGGACTGCGTGGCTTATAAGTCTCGTTTTGGAGCCAGTTTTTTGGACTTTCGCGTTGTTGGGGAACTCTTTGTGGGTTGTTGTTGTTCTGTCATATTAGAAGACTGACCTGAGCGGATTAAGTGCATCACAGAATCTATTTGGTCGTCTTGCGTTGTTTGAGAAAACGTTTTTGAGAGATGTTCTTGTTAACATATTGCCAAGAGCAGTCAAATGAATAGAGATTTCAAGGCTATGGTACAAGTCGGAAAACTCATGGTTTATTGACTGATAAATAGTTATGAAAAGCGAATTAAGGTAAACACAAAAACGGTGCATATTTGAAAGAGCGTGTACAAGTATAAGGAAAACAATTGCATTTTTGTGTGTGGTGAGGGAGGAGACTTAGTAGTAGTAGTAGTAGTAAATTTTACCCCACCAGGACATCACACAAGCGATAAACACTCGATGAAACAAAAGTGCCAAAATGTGGATGAGGATCACTCATTGAGTAGTGATTAGTGATTAGAAAGGCGTATCATCACAGCATTCCGTACAGATCCATAGGTGCTCCGATCTCCTCCTGAAAAGCTCCACAAGTGTAAAACGACTGATGAGGCCTGTTCTGTGTTGGTAATGAAACATCTTGTCCGCTTAGTGAAATTTTCATTTCTTGCAGCACTAGCTGCACTCCCATGTTCATCAGTCTAGACAGGGATATGGAGTCATGTTTTTTGGCGTGCTCCTCGACGGTACTACCATCGGTACGGTAAGTGCAGCGGCATATATATTGATAACATCACTTCTGTCTAGTACTGAGCCAGCTGTAGCAACTGCAGTGTCAGCAAGATAGTCTGCATGCTCGTTCCCCGTATAACCTGGCACACATATGAAGATTAGGGCAGATATTGTGAAGTGGTCAGTTTTTCAACCCTTTCTTGCTGATAAATCTAGCTTGGATTTTTTTTGGTTTAAGCATATTCATCGAGTCACTAAGAAAGCATACGTGTGTGAACTTTTGAGTACCAAGCCTTTCCAAAGCCCTTGTTACAGTCATAAATTGTTTCCATTGTAAGGCTACTAGTTGTAACAGCAAATGCGAAATTTATCCTAATTGATGGTTTTCCCCCCTTGAGCTTACTGTGAAGGCTTATGCACTTGGCTCGCCCCATGTGTGTAAACAATAGCTTTACATTCATCTGTGTTTTCGTCATCAGAATTCTGACTAAAGTGCCTACAATGCCGGAATCTGCTGTCTACAGCTTCCAACAAGTGTTTGGACTAGTATTCTTGTTTGCCAGAGGGAAACATAATTATCTTTTTCATTTCCAACATTAATGTCACTAAGGCAGCAAACATATTCGTGACATCCTCAGCCCGACCCATCCAGGATTTGCCTCGTTTGAGTCTACTTTTTTTTTTTTTTTTTTGCTCGAAGAATGTCTCATAAAGTGGCGTGTTGATGGAGAAACCTAGTTCAGCCATTAGACCATATTTATGGCCGGATTAAATCGGGGCCCCTGGCAAGAGCCAGTGTGGAGCTTCACAATGAGACGTCCAAGTCCAAATCTTTTGAGAAAAAAAAGAAAAGCTCGACCACGTTCAGACTGCTGCTAGCTACCTAGGCTGCTAACAGTCTCCGCCTATATTTGGTTGGTCTGGGTTATTTGCGTCACTTTCGTGACTGAATGCTGGTGTTTGTGCCATTTCTGGCTTAATGCTTCCATCCGAATCAAACCGCTCGTCCTGTTGTCACTGGTGCATGTCTTCCTTCTTCATTCTTGTGTTTCCTGTTTGTTCTGTCTCCCTTTTGATCTGGCTAGGCGTATCTCGAAGGAGAGCGAGCTTCCAAACACAACGACCTTTCGGCCACCATTTATTGTTTTAAAATTTTGAGTATTTGATTTTGCCAAAAAGTACTGAAACAGTTTTTTTGAATGTGAATAGTTCCGAAATGTGAAAATTTTCCGCGTGTGACCATAGTGGTCTTATAGTTGTCTTCCTGTAATATGAACGGGTTAGTCATGTAATGGATGTGTGTGTGAGAGTTTGTGTGGAGTCTTAAGCGGTCCAGTCGTCATTTTGTTATTATGTGATCGGGTTGTGTTGATAGCTAACTTAAGCTCCAGTGTACGTAAATACCATATAACCGGACCGTCCAGCTCACGCTTTGAGATCCAAATGATCGGCGATGAGAATTGTTGTGGCATGTTGGGCAACGAACTCAAGTGCTCTCTGTGGGAATGGGTTGGGGGGTTAAAAACTCATAGTGCATCCGAAAGAGTTAGGGAAAGGAGGCCATTCAGTCAATTCTCGTCGTTGCCCGTCTTGCTAGATTCTAGCGTGGCTTTTTGCCACGGACTATGTGTATCACGTTACCACCTTTGCTATCATCCCAGTGATGGGGTGGTATTGGAGTTATGCGTTCTAGCCTGTCATTATCGAGTCACTTGTATTCCCTATTTGCTGTCAGTCATATTTTGTTATGAGTCCTGTCGGTCATGTGTGTGTTGTATGCATGCTGTGTAGTGTGGATGGTTATGTTATGAATCCCGGAGTATATGGACGCACCCAACTAGGTGTATGCGTACATGCACTCGAGTACTCATACATGCAGACAACACTACATATTTGTACGTCCTTTCATCCTTATCCGTGTGTGCATACCTAATTGGGACACTACTACACTCACGCCAACTCTTTCATATGCGTTTACCAATGCCAGTACTTACATTCATAAAAAAACGAGTACATCCATACGTAGTGATATTCACTCTTCCATGTCTTATGTGTTTTGTGTCGCTTTGTCTGTAATTTCGTCTGGTCGTGTCACTTTTTAAGTTATGTCCCGTTTACTGGTATGTGACCTGTCGCGTAACTGACGTATCATGTTTTAGTGGATTGTGTGCGTTGATGACGTTCTTGCTGCTTACACCCTTCATTCCATTTGTTCTCATTAATGACAAGACATACAGCAACACAGTTTTATGGTTTCTTTGATTGCATGTCCATTCATACACTCACAATATATAAGTATACACGCTCTTCATATATATACACACATGTACATTCATACACACATATACATGCATACAGTAATACATTTAAATCCATGTACTCATCATCTGTACCTTTCGCACAACTATATTCCCACTGTTCCGTCCACACATGATTCCGTACCATCCACCTACATACACTGTGTCTTATGTATCCATCCTATACACAAATGCACTCATACTACACGCACTTCTCTCCTGTGTATGTGTCCATGTTCACATCTATGCACTCATCATACTTACACTATCTCTCTGACTCTAGGATGTGTCGGGGTTACCATCTCATCAGTTTCCTTCTGTTATACTGAGTAAATCCTAATCTGGTCTTTTTAGTTTTGATTTGTTTGGAAATAAGGTATTGTTTTAACCAATTTTTGGATGTCTTTTATTGCTATCTACATTTAAACATTTGTTTGCAGTAATTTGTTGTTTGCGTTTTAGAAAAAAACTCTCAATGGGTTTCCTTTCCAATTATATTTAGTGCAGTTTATTATATATGCTCTAGAGTATTATCTTGAAAGCAGTCCAGACATAGTGGAGATGTAAATTTCTCTGGGTGCCATCCCTAATCTAGCTCTCCATAAAGTTTGTTGGCTGGGATTTTCAGTTTGTCCCGTACCTGTGTGTTAGGCTGGGCTCTTTAAGTGTAATTGTAGGCATCTCTGCCATTGTTGCTCCTTTGCATTGCAGTTTTCCACATTTTAATTATATGTCGTTTGATTATGCTGTCCTTTCTGTTTTTCCAAGTCCTACATCTATTAAAACATCACATTTTGCTCCCTTCTTGGCTGCTATGTCAGCTTTTTCATTGCCAATTACACCTCTGTGTGCTGGTACCCATGCAATGGTGACTTGGCATCCTTTATTCTTGAGCTGAGTTGTTAGATTTAGGATTGTCTCTTTAATAATCTGGTCTACTGTTAGTTTTTTATGTGTTTTTAAACGTCTGCACCGAGGACAATGAATCTGTCAGTATGGTAAATTTAGTTGGAGGTTTTATTACTTACCATCTCTAGTGCCTTCATTATGCGACTAGTTCTGCTGTGCATACTGCCACATGAATCTGTTATTTTATATTCTCTCTGTATATTCCACTGTGGGATTATTTACTCCTGCTCCTACTTCTCCTGCTTCATTCTTTGATCCGTCAGTGTATGCAACCAGATTGTCTTGATCGGATCTGGTCTATGTATTCTTCTGTTATTGCTTTGGCTTCAAATGTTTCAGTATTCTTTTAATAATTTAATCAGACTCATGTCTGTCCTGGGCAGCTCTAGTCTCCATGGAGGGATTTGAGGGACAAACCTAACGCTTGCCTCTAGAGTCCTGGCTAAGTCCTCATCATCGTTAATTTCTAGTGCAGCGTCCCAGGCTGCTGGTCTCTGTATGTCTCTGACCGTTTGTCACCTAGTGGGTAATGTTATGGATGGAAAGCGTCTGAAAGCTGGGTGTCTGGCATCGTTGGCCGCTTTCATCCAATAGCTATAAGTTAGTTGTTTCCTTCTGGTTTAAGCGGTGTGATGCCTAGTGCTACCTCCATGGCCTCTCTCGATGTCCCTTTGCCAGCACCCATGATGGAAGTCAGGGCTTGGCACTGAATCCTATCAAGTTGCATTTGCTGGTCTCTGATGCTGATTCGTATACTATGCTTCCGTATTCCATTTTTGCCCCTAACGAAAGCTTTATAAAATTGTACTAGGGTGTCCTGGTGTGCTCCCCATCCGTTTCCTTTAATCATTTTCAGCATATTATTGTACTTTGTACACTTTACTACGAGATCATCGATGTGCTTAGCCCAGGTCATTTGCTCATCCAGAATCATTCCTAGAAATTTCGTCGAACGTGTCCGCTGAACTGTTCTGCCATTAATTTGGAGTCTCGTTACTTCTGGTCATAATTAAGCTGTCTTTTAAAGTTGAATATCATGCTTACTGTTTTGTCGACGTTTGATTTTAAATCCCCATTTTCCCATCCAATGTGCAACTTCGTCTAGACTTTTTCTGCAATCTTTTCTTAGCGCATGGGATCTGATTATGGCTGTGGTAGATTGCACAATCGTCCGCAAACTGAGTTAGTCCCGTGTCCTTGTTCGTGATGGCATCATCAAGGTCGTTTACTAATATGCTGAACAGGGGTAGGGGATATTACAGCCACCCTGAGGGATTCCATTCACCTGATCAAAAGTTTGTGATCTTTCGTTATTAACTAGTACTGAAAATGTTCTTTCTTGTAGAAAGCTTCGGATATATCTATACGTTCTTCCGGTAAATCCTAGTTTAGCTGCTTTAAACAAGGCTGCTGGCCGATAGCACTGGTCATATGCCTGTTCCAGATCCAGGAACACTGCCATTGTCTTACCTCCTTTTTTAAATGACTTTTTTAACATGATCTTCTAATTTTATAATTTGATCTAGGGTGCATCTGTTAGATCTGAACCCTGCCTGATTTTTGCTAAACAGGTTATTTTTCTCCATGTGGAATGTTATTCTTTATTGACGATTGTTTCTAATATTTTCCCCAGGTGGATGTTAAAGATATTGGTCTATATGAGTTCTACTTTTTGAGGGTCCTTATTAGCCTTTTTAATAGGTATGATAGTTGCTTCCTTCCATCTTCTTGGAATCTCTCCCTCTTTCCAGATCTCATTGTAGAATCAGTAATCTGTTTGATGGTTTTTGCTGGTAGCATTTTCATTATAGTATAGTTTTAGAATATCGGCCCCAGCTGCCGTGTTAGATTTTGGCTTGTATTGCTGAGTTTAACTTCTTCAGTAGTTATATCTGCATCTAGGTATGAATTTTCTTCCTTAATTGTGATTTTAGTTGTCATAATCTCTTTATTAAGAGCCATTCTGTTTTTCCGTTCTTGTTGATTTAGTTTATTATTGGAACAGACCTCATAGAAGTGCTGTCCGAAGATATCTGCCTTATCTTTATCAGTAATTGCCACTGTGGGTACCTGAATTGTAGGGATCCTTTCTTTTTATTTTGTCTCCTTTAATGACTTTAATCTGATTCCACACTTCAGTTGCTGGAGTATCAGGGTTCAATTTTGGCAAAATGTCCTCCAGTGCGCCTCCTTGGCTTTGCGAATGACTTTGGTAGTTGCATTTCTGTGTTTAACATATTCTTGCCATCTTTCTGTTGACCCGAATTTTCTATAGTCCTGCAGAGCCCTTTTACGTTTATCTGTCGCCTCAGTGCATTCTTGCGTCCACCATGCAACAGGGTTCTTGTTTACGTTTCTTTTATTGTTGTTAGTTAAAATCTTATTTCCTCCCTCAAGAAGATGGGTAGGCATGTTTTTATTTGGAATATTTCTTGTTGCTACTTTTAGTATTGTATTAGTCACTCTTTCAGCAAAAGTATCAATGTTTTCACCTTCAGCTCTGACCAACTCTGTATTATTAAGTTCATCTATAACTTTATCCCATTTTGCTTTTCTAAAATTGAAAGTAGGTTTGTTATTAGTTTCATATTTTGTTGGTTGGGTTTTAATTCTCGTTAAAATTGGAAGATGGTCGCTTGAGGTGTCCTCCAAAACTTTCCATTGGCTTCCAGCTAAACTCTGTGTTACTAGCGTAAGGTCAATAGCCGAGTGTCTATTACCTGGAATTGGGTTAATCCTTGTTATCGACCCGTCATTGAGTACTGTTAGTTGATTATCTTCAATAAATTCTAATAGTTCTTTTCCAGCCAGACTTTCTATTCTGCCACCCCATAAGGGGTGTGAGCAGTTGAAGTCGCCTACAATTATTGTGTTAGTGGTTATCCTGTTTTCTATTGCTTTAAGATCACTCTCCTCTATCTCCCCTTTTGGGCAGTAGATGTTAATTATCTTTAGGTTTTGAGGTTTGCAAGCTATTTCTACACACAGACCTTCAAAGTTGTCAGTTTTGAACTTGTCCTGAGTTATTTCTCTTATTCCCTTATTGATGAGGATGGCTACGCCACCTCCATTGCCTATTTCTCTATCATTCCTGAATATTTTATATCCTGGGAGTTTAAAGGTATCTTTTGGTTTCAGGTTTGTTTCTTGAAGGGCTAGTATATTACACTCGCCCTGGAAATCTGACATCATTGCTGGTAGGTTAAGTTTAGCTCCTCTGCAGTTAAATTGAATTATCTGCAGGTCTTGTTTATTCACTACTCTAGGATTGAATTTTGGTGATTTTGTGTGTCTGGTTAGGCTTAGTGTGGGTTTGACTGACTGGTGTCTTTAGTTTTCTATTTATCTAGTTAGATAGAGACAACACAACATTCAATATCTGTGAACATAAAGGTGGGGGTAGGGGTGGTTGCGCTGGGGTGGAGCATGAGGCCCGTGGTGCTGGTGCTGGGGGTGAGGACGGGTGGGGTGTGGATTGCGCTGGAGCGGTGCATGGGGTTGGAAATGCTGGTGCTGGGGTGGAGGCTGGTAGCGTGCAGGGTGTGGGATGGGCTGGTGTCGTGCAGGGTGGGGGATGCGCTGGTGGGGCGCATGCTGCTGAGGATGCTGGTGCTGAAGACGAGGGCGGACGTAGTCAAGAGGTGGGTAATCTCGGTAGGAGCGTAGGTCGCTGGAATAGGGTAGGTCGGAGGATGGTCGGTGAAGGTGTGGCCCACTGGTGTTGGGTAGGTTAGTGGCAGGTCTCACAGTTGGCCTGTTAGTTCCATGCCTGGGTCGGAATGGTACAGCTGGAGGTGGTTGGTGTTGTGCGGGTTTGGGTAGATTGGGTCTGAGAGGGGGAGCATTGGCAGATTTGTTGATGCCTGTACCTCCCTTCACCTGCCTCGTAGTCCCTGCACTGTCAGTAATTCCTCCTTGCTTGCTGGACTGATTCGCTCTTTTTTCGAAGTTCTTTTTAAATGCTAGGAGTTCCAGAACTTCCTTTCTCTTATAAAGATCTGCTTTGTCAATAGGTGTTGTTTTAGTTTCTGGGTCCTCTCCTTTTTTTGTCTGTCCGGTCTGTTCTTTTAGTCTCCTTATTTCATTCCTCATATCGTCCATTTCCTTTTCCATCCTATCACGTTCCCCGGTAAGGTCCTGCACTGTCTTCCTCAGTTTATTCCTTTCTGTTGATACTCTACCCAGCATTGTATTGAAATCTGCATTCGCCGCTACTATTTTTTCAATCTCCGCATAGTGCGCACATGCCGGGATAGGCATACAGACATGGTAAAAGGGTGGTCGGCATGCAAATCGGCTTGGGGGTGGGGGCTTGGTGCATGGACATCCAGGAGGGCACTGGCGTGTGGCGGGAGCCGGGCCAGCAGGGTAGGGCGTGGTAGAGGAAGGTGGGGTTGGTACCACAGTTGGCTGGGGAGCGGCCGAGCCTCCAGCTGTGGGCTTGGTGCATGGGCAACCAGGGGGGCACTGACGTGTAAATGGAGCTGGGCCAGCAGGGCGGGGTGTGGGAGGGGAAGGTGGGGTGGGTACCACAGTTGGCTGGGGAGCGGCCAAGCCTCCAGCTGTGGGATTGGTGCATGGGCAACCAGGGGGGCCCTGACGTGGAAATGGAGCTGGGCCAGCAGGGCGGGGTGTGGGAGGGGAAGGTAGGGTGGGTACCACAGTTGGCTGGGGAGTAGCCAATGGAGGTAGGATATGTGCCACATCAAGGTGGGGAGTGGCAGACGGGGTTGGGGTGGGTGCCACATCAGGGTGGGGAGTGGCAGAGGGAGTTGGGGTGGGTGGCACATCAGTGTCTGAGTCAGTGTCAGAATCAGAAGGGGTGGGTGATGCAGGGGGAGGGTGAGACTGCGTGGGTTCGAGGTTCGGGAGCCTTGCTTCTTCCGTGGGGGTTAGACTGGGTGGACTGCTGACCTCCTCAGCGCTACGTCTTTCAGTTCCTTGGTCCAATTCCTTATCATCTATTCCCTCATTGGCTGGTCCTGGTCCACAGCTGCTGTCCACCATCCTGATTGGTTCCATTCGTGTGATGGCCTTAGTTGTATTGTCCCTCTGATGGTGCCTCCATTTCACCATTACTACTGATGTCTGAGTCAATATGGCCTCTCTCCAGATGCCCATAGCCTTCTTCCTCTCCGGGCAACCTAGGTATCTGGCACTGTGGTTCCCACTGCAGTTAACGCATCTCCTGTTAGGGTTCCTCTCCTTATATTGAGTGTCCTCCCTGGCCTTGACGCAGTCCTTTGCCCAGTGTTTGCCCCCACAAAATTTGCATGATGGCTCCTTGGCTCGACAGTCTCTCCTGCTGTGAAAGAAACGCCAGCATTTTTCACAATGTGGCAGAGATGGGACAAACAGCTCACAGTATTTTATCTTACCTTGATACATTACCTTTTCAGGGACTCTTGTGCCTCCACATCTGGCCTTGAGTACAGTGGTCAGTTTGCCCTCAGTGGTGCTCAGCCTGGACACCTCCCTAAACTCTACACTCGGGTTCTCCTTCTTCAGTTCCTCAGCGGTCCTCTCCTCATCCTCAGCCAGAGGCACTCCTTTCACCACCACTGTCACCTCCGGTCGGTTGATGTCCACAAAGATCCTAATATCATGGGTGAGGTCCAAAGCAGTCCCTTCTTTGGTCTCCTTAATCTTCCTGATCATCTCCTCTGTATCCTTGGTCCTGTTCAGGGTGGCCATGATAGTTCCTCGAGCGTTCTTGGTGCATGCAGCCACCGTCCTCTTCCCTAGTTTGGCCTCCAGGATGTCCTTAGCCTTGTCCTTGGTGAGGGATGTCAGCATCACCTGTCTTCCGCCAATCTGGTTGATCGCAACGTTAAGGTCCTCCTCCTCAACTGTTGTTCTCTGCTGCTCCATTGTCATCTCTTGTTGCTTGGGAGGTGTCCTCCTAGTCCTTCTCCTCATTGGCACAATCTCCTGCACCACCTCTGCGAATGTTTTCCCTGCTGTCTGGCTCCTAGTGAGAGGCATTGTTATTATCGAAATGATGGTTAATAATAAAAATAGGAGTTGACTTACCTAAGTCCTCTCCCAATGAAACAGAAGTACAATAACTATCTAGTATTATAAAGTAAACAAACAATTAATGCTATTAAATAATACAAATCAACGTAAAAGTCACTTTTTACTATCGAGAGGATGAAATGAGGAAAAACAGCCAAAAAGCAAACCAATGGGATTCTAGAGATACTTTTAGCAGTGAGAATGTGGCAAGGTAAACACCGGGTATGAATTGAGGAAATTCACAAGTTCAGCGAACCAATGAAAATCAAGAGACAATTTTTACTAGTTAAAAGCAGCGGGGGGATGAAATGAGTAAATTCGCAAGCTCAGCTAACCAATGAGATCCCAGGTTTAATACTGACGCAGAGCAGCGGCCAGCAAGAAAGCGCGGGAAAAAATCTGCAAGCTGCGGTCCTATTGGCTGTTAGAAAGATGCTATAGACTAAGGGTTGCGTGGCAACCCGAGGTCGCGGAATTCAAAGCTAATTAGTAAACACAATGATATACTAATAAAGCACCAAATCTACACCACAATATTATTTAAAACAATCACAAATCATGAATCACAGTCCTGAAAATGTAAACAAATCGATTAGTCCTCTGAAAATCAGTGGAAAATGGCAGCCAAAGGCTTAAAATGAGCGTTTTGTGAGAGCGTTGTGAAAATCAACCCGATCGCTGTGAAATGCAGTAATCGAATGCACAATGAGACTTGTAATGGTTCTTAATATATGATTAATAAAAGGGGTTTGATTGGTTGGTAGAAGTAGGGAAATAACTAGTTTGCAAGACATGGAGACTGGGTGAGAGAGTAGAAACACAAAACTGTGTGAGTTGTCTGGGAACACGAGGTTTGGCGGAGAGAGGGGGGGGGGGGCGGGGCGTAGGGGGTAAATAGCTGAACAGCGAGTCATTCTGTGACAGTGTCCCAGAGCGAGACAGAGTGGAAGTTGATCTAGAGTCGGAAGAAGTGAATGTGGATCGTCTGCATTGAACGCTAAGTTGGAAGACAGCTAGAGAAAGAAAACTGATGTGTCCTGCTGAGTGCTGATTGTGCTAATTGTGTGCATGTCAGCGTTGATCTTCCAAATCCTGTCTGTATGTGCGAACACGTCAAACATGGATTGATGACGTAAGTGCCAGGCTGTAAATTATCGGTAGAATATTCGACTGGTAGACGTATTCTCGCAGCTCACGTGCTATCACTAATAAACCATAAACTGTAATCAGCTCTCATTGACTGTAATGTGGAGAAGTGCGGCAATTGTTTGGGAAGACGATCTGTCTTTTTTGATCTGTGAACTTGACTTATAAACAGCCAGTGTCTTAGTAGTATCAGTGAGACACAGTACCAAGAGACACATTACAAGGAGACATTCTGACAAGTTTGATAAATAAACATGATAATAAAATTAAATAAAGCGGTGTTGAATATTGATCATAAATCGGGGAAACTGTAGGAAGATACCAGATCCACTCCGTGAACATCTTGTTTATACTAAATTACAAGTAATATCATTACTTTCTATTTCAGACCACACACCTCGTAACAGGAAACATAAACAGAACAGGGAGCTTCTGGAGCTGCTGTATTCAAAATACGCACTAAATCTCACGTACAATACAATTTAGCATGAAAACTCACTTTTTGTTGTCTGATTTATACATTGATCACATTATAAATTATTATCTTTATTGCCCTATGTTTATACATGTTAAAAGTAATTATTATACAGTAGATGGAAGTGGCTTTTAATAAAGATTTAAAGAGTTATTGTTATTAAAAATTAAATTACAATATGTACAAGATCACTAAAGTGCAAACGTAGCAATACAGAAACAGATAACTTCAACCAGTTAATTACCATATATGTTCATTAGTTTAACCCTGAAAATCGGCTTTGTTTTAGTTTAAATCGAAATTACATCAGTCTAGCTGGAGGAAAAAGTATTAAAAAATACTGTTAACATTTCATAATATCCGAAGCACTTTTTTTCACGCCTACATTGATTGAGCGAACTCTGGTATCAACACAAAAGAAGAAAAAGAAGAATAATAAGAAGAAAAATGCGTGCTTTTGATTTTAATGTTTTTTTTAACTAATGTTATATGCATTCAGTGAGTCAGATCTGTAAAACGGATGCGCATGCAACACTCAGGTTCTGGAGCAGGACTGTAATCCAGAAGTGTATGAACAACCAGAGCTTTCCCGCGGTGTTTACAGCTGGTGAACTCGAAGAAGGAGAAAAAGAAGAAAAAAGGAAGGAGAAGAGAACACGCATTTACATCGTTTACTTATACTGAGTGATTAGGTGGCTCATAAAGATACTATTCAAAGGAAAATCTACCAGGTACAAATCCGAGAAAGCCTATTCAACCGCGTGGCGCTGTTACAATACGTCACAAGACGCTTACAAAGTTAGATGTTGTCCGACGGAGTTGGGTTAATCACGCACTGCCTGAATGTGTGCCGTTTATCCCCTCTAGGCTTCTAATAGACAAATGTGACCCCTAAGTTCAAAGGCTCCCATTCATTCTTCAACATAACTATATTTAGGACACGGCAACTGCCCTACCAGCCTGGTGCACCGTGCGGGTAAGGATGTTGGTTTTTTTCTCACTTTCTCGAGTAACGCTTACAGACACGCAGGAAACTAATATCATAGTAACGTTCTTTTTGTTTGAAGTATCAGACTATATTTATATAGATTTCTATTGAACAATGGAGAATAATATTTCTAACTGACAACTAAAAGAAGTTTGAAGTTTGAAAAACGGATCTACATCATGGCATACAGGTAGTAACCCATAAGTGCTCGTTCTTCTCTTAACTCAAGTCTAAGTCCGAAGCAGCACAGCTCAGTGCACCTGCTCCGTAGCACAGGCGAAAAGGATCCTGAAATACTTTAGGTAGTTTTTAAAATCCAGGCTACTCTTTTCGATTTCTAACTGCCAAGTAGTTTGTTACCTGTTTAAAAATACAGACATGCATCCGATCTCACTACCCAGAGATCAGGGGAAATAACTAGAGGTCCGCGGGAGAAAAATCCCAGCCGTCACCGGAGCCTGAACCCGGGACCTCTAGCACACGAGGCGGACACCATACTGTCCGTCTCTACAAAAGTATATCCAGAGAGTGGTTAGCATCGTGTAAGAGGGGAAAGGGGTGTTAGCTTAGCAGGTCACCAACATTGCCGATTGCTTTGTGGATGACAATACAAGGTTGTGCAAAAACAGCACGAACATGTATTTTCTATTTGTAGGTTGAGTGTGTGTTTGTGAGAGATCCATAATTATGGTAATTGTAAAACTGATTTAGTTTTAGTCTAATATATTTATGCAGAGTCGGCTCTGTGGCTAAGTCGATGCGAACGCTTCGTAATGCTGGAATGCCGGGTTCGAACCCAGCTGCGGGTCATGCGCCTTGCGTTGGTATCGACAGTGATATCAAGACAGAAATGGCAAACTACTGGAAGTAGATTTGCCGAGAAAAACCACACAACAGCCACCAGGGAATGTTGTAGTTGGTTCTGTAACGTCCTGTAAAGGATACTTGCTTGCTTGCTTGAAAAAGAAAAAGAATAATTTGATCACGTTCAGGCATGTTCAGCTATTAGCTGATGCCTATATTTGTGATCTTTATTAGGTTTGTGTAAAGGATACTCAACTAACCCTAATTTATGCAGAGGATGTATTTTAAAGGTACGTAGTCAATAAGTAAAGACAAAAGGCGAGCAAGCTTTGGATTACTTCCCTTGAAACTATATATGCATTAGAAAAAAAAAAAAAGGACCTATTATTGTATCGATTCTTTGAGAGCTGTAATTATCAGTATAAGAGAAAATCAAAAGCGTACGACTTTCCGCCACCTTTATTTGTCCTTCACAAAACGTGCCTGTGTGCAAAATGTCAACTCCATCTCTTATTAAAGAGGAAAAACGAAACTTTTCAAAATCCACAGTAAAGCCTGTCCAGAGAAACATTGCCGCATAGGATATATAATCACAAAGCAAAGTTAATGTAAACAAAGAAAAACTGGAAAGGTCCCTTTTCTCTCCAATGGTTCACCTGACACGTTATGATATTTGAGTTCACATATACGTTACTATTTGGTATTGAATTTCGAATTAGTATTTGGACTTCTCCGTTGAGCCCTTCAAGGTAATAACATTTATTTTGTAACCTGTAGTCGGCTCTGTGGCTATATCGATGCAAACGCTTCTCAATGCCAGTGTGCAGCGTTTGATCCCAGCTGCGGGTCATGCGCCTTGCGTTGGTTTCGACAGTGGTATCAGGGATCGACCGTCCAAAAAAGCAACGGCAAAATACTGGACGTAAATTTGCCTACGGAAACAACACAACAGCCAGGGGCTGCTGGGGAATGTTCTGCAACGTCCTGCAAAAGGACGAGATTTCTGCGATTGCGTTGTCATCATAAACGTACTTTGTTAGGGACATTAAAAGAAATGCAGGACCTCTTTAGCCTTCTAATGTAGTATGTTGAGTGACTCGGTTGTTTGGTCAATAGCTCTTATCATACTTCACTGTGCTGTACCTCCACAACAGTGACCACAAGCAGTGCTGGGTAGAACCTTCAGAATCAAGAAACCTAGTACTTTCTCTGCCTGATGGTGATCCATTTGATTAGCACCATTTTGATGTGCTGTCAATTGTTACATTCTGCAGTGAGGTGTGTCTCACTTAGTCTGGTTCATCTACTTTGACCCGTGAGTAGAGACTAACAGTAACTAATCTACCGTCGGCATAGCTACTGTTGTCGCTGGAATACGTAAGAACTCCACCACTGCAATCTGGAGGTAAATCAGAGGGGAGCCATAGATCACAACGTCTTTCTTATTTAATTGCATATATAACTCACATTGTATCAAATTCGTTTGGCTGTCATGTGGCCCACATGCCAGATCACAGACTCCCAAATAAACTCTTCTATGGTGAGATGCAAAATGGGAAACGTTCCAAAGGCGGGCAAAAGAAACGCTTAAAGGACACCTCGAAGTCTTCACTGAAATCATTCGGGATGAATGACATAACTTGGGAGGCTGCCTCTTAAGACCCAAATGCATGCGTGCAGCTCTACACAAGGGTACGGCTACATGTAAAGCAAACAGAACAGCAAGACTTATTAGGAAAAGGGTGGACAGAAAGGCAACTACAGGATATCCCCTCCCTAGCACAACGCTCATTCCCTGCCCTCACTGTCCAATAACTTTTCGGGCCCGCATCGGCCTCATCAGTCATCTTCGCACTCATACTTGATAAAAAAGAGTGGTCATCATTATCTTGATGGACAACAACACAACACATAATTGACTAACATTTTAAGGAAAAAAATATATTTAACTTCTCCATCAGAACTTCTTAAAAGTTTAAGCACAACAGTACATTTTATGTTGAGCCTAATTTAATAACTATCCGAATTGATTTGTTTAAAAAAAAAAAAAAAAATGTCTATGCAATTTAAACAAATATAGGTGGTTTAAAACTTGACAATTTTTATGTGAACATTTTCCTGGTGCTCTGAAAATTGTCCGAGTCAAACTCGGAAGATTAGTTCTTTTAGTCTGTGAGGACCCTTTCAATGTAGTTGCTTACTAACACTAGATAGAACTTTTGAGAATCCCTTGATGTATCTCTTCATAAATGCTTTGATCCATTTAATCACTAAACTTTTCAGGGCGGGCCGACTCCTGTCATGACTCTAGTTTTCATATGCACTCTCTTGCTCTGCTGTCGTGCCCTTGCCGACAAAGCCAGATTCGGTTTATCATTGACACTTGATTAATGATAGTTGCTGCTTGTGCGGGCCAACAAGCCACACTGCGCTGAAGGCCTCGTACGGGTCAGGAATAAGCCAGTTATTCACACCTACCAACAAAACTCTTTGCCGACTCGCCAATGGCTAGCTATGACATCTAAAGTCGCATAGCTGACACACGTGTTCTTGGCATTGCCTTTAACATCCGCCCAAGAGAAGCCATCTCTTTTCTAGGACTGGACTCGTGTGTCAGGTCGATGCATTCGGTCTCTGCCTTGCTGTAGGTTACTCAGCAATCCCAGCCGTCACCGTGGCTTGAACCCGCGACCTCTAGCACACGAGGCGAGAGGGGAAGGGGGTGTTAGCTTGGGAGGTCACCAACATTGTTGATTGATTTGTGTGTGACAATAAAAGGTTGTGCAAAAGCAGCACGAAAATGTAATTTCTATTTGTGGGGCGAGTATGTGTTTGTGAGAGAAAGATAATTATGGCAATGAAAAAACTGATGTAGTTTTAGACTAATATATTTAGGCAGTCGGCTCTGTGGCTAAGTCGATGTGAACGCTTCGTAATGCCGTGATGCCGTGTTCGATCCCAAGAGCGGGCTATGCGCCTTGCGTTGATTTCGACAGTAATATTAAGAAAGCCCATTGTCCAGAAAGCAATGGCAAACTATTGGACGTAAATTTGCCTAGAAAAACCACACAACAGCCACCAGGGGCTGTTTGGGTTGGTTCTCCAACGTCCTGTAAAGGATACACAACTTACCCTAATTTATGCAGAGGATGTATTTTCAAGGTACGCAGTCAATAAATACAGATAACAATAAAAGTAAGCTTTGGATTACTTCCCTTGAAAGTATATATGCCCTAGAAAAAAACAAAAAAGACCTTTTATTGTATCGATTCTTTGAGAGCTGTAATTATCAGTATAAGAGAAAATCAAAACCGTACGACTTTTGCGCCACCATGATTTTTCCTTCACAAAACGTGGGTGTGCGCAAATTTTCAACTCCATCTCTTATTAAAGAGGAAAAGCGAAACTTTTCAAAGTCCACAGACTACTTGTAGACGTATTTTTGATATGTAAGATGCTAGAGTCCCTTCCAGAACCAATTTCTAAATTTTAGATAAGAAAAAATAGTTTTCACATCTACTGATTTGTTAGGACATTTAGTATATGATGACAAGATACAAACAAACGATATTATCAAACATAAAAAAAAAAAAAAAAAGAAACACCGCAAAAGGAAACGGGCTACAATCTTTGTCAGGCGTGGTTAATTGCTGTGGCAAATCATTTCAACTTTGGCATAATTAATGTTTCCTCAATTGGATCTTATAAACGATGGGCAGACGACACAATGAAATTGTTATTCAGGAACATAATAAACAGGTAGAAAAAGTCAATGCAACATTTTCTACATTTCCGACTCTGAGAGAACCAGATGTATCGAAAAAACTGCTTCTGCATTCTTTCGCCAGTTTACATAAAGTTATCTATATGTTAGCTCCACTGCATTCAAACGATTTGTCACCAGACTACTACAGGTCGCAATAACTTACTTCCGCACAGCAAAAGTACAGCGCTATCAAAAGTGAGACTGACTGACTGATTTTCTACCATACCAAGACATCACACAAGCGATAAACACCCGATGACACAAAGTGCCACCATGTGGATGAGGATCGCCGTGGAGAGGTCCCAGAAACCGCGTTCAGACATTTGGCCATATGTATGGCCTGCCTATATTGGGGCCCCTGGCAGAAGCCAGAGTAGGGCTTCAAATGACGAAAAATTTCGTCCTGAAAAGGACGAAATTGAAAATAATAACACTAAAAGTGATATATTTTCTATTGTATTTAGTGTGACGAAATGTGAACAATTTTGACGAGAGAGGAATTCATTATCGTTACAGACAATCTAGCAATATTCAAACTTCAGAATATAGATGCAAACAAAAAAGCTTGAGTGAACCGTTGGGAGTTGCTATCCCAACAGTTCAAATTTGATATCCTGCATGTAAAGGGAAGTGGACAAACACATTCCACACATTATGCCCACACTGTAAAAATTACAAAGGCAAGTAATCAAAAGAATTGGTATAAAAGGGAAAACGAAAGTAACTAGATTTAATGAACCTAACTCTATTAACAGGAGTTTAATAAAGGTGTTGTTACTGACAATATAACAGTTAAATAAAAATAATGTTGTATGAATTGATGATGTGAAATTGATGATGTGAAATTGATGATGTAAAATTGTTTATATGTCACGGGCATAAAATGACAGACACATAGGCTACGGTAGATAGTACCTTGAAATTATGAATGTTTTTTTTTTTTTACATTGAGGAAATAAATTAACTTCGCAATGAAAGACATTTGTATTGTTCCTCATCTGCTTTTCTGAAACTCCACCCCCCCCCCCCCCCCCCCATCCAGTCGTATATAGGCCCTCAGCCAGCTCACGCCAAATTGTCCTATCCTTCGCTATCGCATACAGCTATCCATATGTCCTCCCCATTCTTTTCACTTTGTTCTTTAGCTCCCTACTCGGCGTGTTTTTTGGTTTTCCCTAATGTATATGCCCCTGTGGGTTCCAGTGCAAAGACGTGAAAAGGGATCTTTCCTTCTTTTTTTTTTTAAATTTTGCACAGGCACCACTTAGTGAATGTTTATAGTTTGTTCGCAATTGCTTTAGTTGTTCTTTATGAAGTGACTGACATTAGAATTTATTGTTTTAGTCTGCCTTTTTATTTTTACTTTCTCCAGTTATGTTAATGGTTTCTGGTATTATCCGCGCTTTATGTTTCCGTTCTTTCTTACCAAGGATGTCTGCACAAGATTAATTCCAGATTCCTTTGTTCTGATCCCAGCAGTTTTCAGTGCTTACATCTTCAACTAACTGTTGCAACACCTCTTACTTAATAGAGATTGTTACCGAAAACTGTTCCTTAACTTCTTTATCCCCGAGAAAACTACATTATACTGGTTTCTATGATTGTAAGATGTTACATATCTGTTAAGTTTCAACTTTATTTTACTTAACAACAGAAAATTGTCAATAAATACATCGGCACCTATGAAAGCACTAAATTATAAAATAATGATTTGAAATGTGTGTTAATACATAGGTGATTAATGTGATTGGTTGTCTTATGTTCTGGTTATCCTCTCGTTGCCTTGTGTATTCTTTTATTGGTATTCTTTTAATAGGTGTATAAATGTATAATATCTTTTTCATAGGCTACAAAGAGTAATAGTATATGTAGAGTAAATGTACATAAAAAGATTGCCATAATGCCAAACCAAACAAGTTCTTACAAGGCTGCTCAGTTTTGAACACTGAGGATCGACAAATACCTGCAGCATATAGCAACCAGTTTTAATGAGTTCTTAACATGAAATTTGTTCTATGGGGTTATACTGGACTGCGTGGCTTATAAGTCTCGTTTTGGAGCCAGTTTTTGGACATCAGCGTTGCTGAGGAACGCTTTGGGGTTGTTGTTCTGTCTTATTAGGAAGACTGACCTGAGCGGGATAAGTACATGACATAATCTGTTTGGTCGTCTGCCTTGTTTAAGAAACTTTTTTGAAAGATGTTCCTCTTAGCATATTGCCAAGAGCTGTCAAATGAATACAGATTTCACGGCTATGGTACAAGTAAGAAAACTCGTGGTTTATTGACTGATTAATAATTATAAAAAGCGAATCAAAGGTAAACCCAAGAATGGTGCATAGTTTGATAGAGCTTGTAAAAAAAAAAAAAAAATTGCATATTTTTTTTTAGGTCTGAAGGGAGTAGACTTAGTCAGGACATCACACAAGCGATATACATTAGTTGACACACAGTGCCAAAATGTGGATGAGGATCACCCATTGATTAGAAAGGATTATCATCACATCACTCTGTACAGATCCATAGGTGCTCTGATCTCCTCCTCAAAAGCTTTACAAGTGTAAAACGACTGATGACGCCTGTTCTGTGTTAGGTAATGAAACGTCTTGTCCTCTTAGAGAAATGTTCATTTCTTGCAGCTCCAGGCTGCACTCCCATGTTCATCAGTCTAGCCAGGGATATGGAGTCTTGTTCTTTGGCGTGCTCCTCAGTAGGGTAAGTGCAGCGCATATCATTGATAACATCACTTCTGTCCAGTACTGGACCAGCCATAGCAACTGCAGGGTCAGCAAGATAGTCTGCACGCTCGTTCCCTTGAACACCTGCAAAACATGGCACAAAGATGAAGGTTAGGGCAGATTGTCATGAAGTGCTCAGTGTTTCAATCCATTCTTTCCTGATGAATCCAGCTTGGATTTCTTATTTAAGCATATTCATCGAGTCACGAAGAAAGTACACGTGTGTGAACTTTTGAGTACCAAGCCTTTCCAAAGCCCTTGTTACAGCCATAGTTTCTATTGTAAGACTACTAGTTGTAATAGCAAAGGCGCCATTTATCTAATTGATGGTTTCCCCCCTTAAGCTTACTGTGAAGGCTCATGCACTTCGCTTGCCCCTAATTATTTACCCATCTGTGTAAACTTTAGCATCACCTTCATCATAAAGTGGGTGTTGACGGAGAAAACTAGTTCATGAAATTAGACCATATTTATGGCTGGGTTAAAATGAGGCCCCTGGCAAGAGTCAGGGTGGGGCTTCAAAATAAGACTTTTCAAATTCAAATTCTCTTTCTTTGACCACTTTCAGCTAGGTCCGTTCACATTTCTGCTCACTTTCCTTTCAGCTATATTTGTGGTGACGTTTTCTGGTCGCGATCTTATTTGATTCTGGATTGTGTTTAATGTTGTCACTTTCTGTTTGTTGTGGTTTCCGCTCTTGCTGTTGTTTTTGTAATCTGGCTGGCCCTGTGCTGCGCTCAAGATGATTGGATGTTGGATCGATTTATTGTCGTATTCCTTGGCTGTTTGTTGTTTCCGGTGAAAGTAGATTGCCTATCCTAATAAGGACCGGCGGTCGATTGACTTGGGCAGGTACTGATGGCTATA
>CAJHNH020005226.1:0-12500 GCA_905116865.2 Candidula unifasciata
AGGCGCTGACAAGACCGGCCAGGATGGCTGTCCATTTAAAAAATTCAAGGTTTCATCGAAAAAGGGCCCACCCAAAAACATCGTATGTTAATCACCGTATCAATCTTCCCCATGATTGGTTGATCACGTTGGGAAAAATTTTTGAAAAAAAAATCTAAAAACTTCTTTTAAAAAAAAAAAAAATAGGCTGGTGAAATATCAGGACACGAATCACCGGAAGTGACTCTACTTGATGTAGTAGGCAATGTGACTCCCTTAAAAAAAAACTTATTTTAAATTTAAAATGTAAATTTCTGTTTAAAAAAAATTCACTTATGTATTGAAAAGGCCCTACAATTATTTATCCATCTGTTTATGATAAGCAATAAGCGGGGTTTTATTTTTAAACTAAATCATTAAGAATGTTTACGAGATCGTGAAAAATTTTTTTTTTTTTTTTAAAAAAAAATTTTAAAGATAAAAAAAGGGTGGGGGGTGGAGGGAAAGGGGGGGGGGGGGGGGATTAAACCCATTTTATTTAATTTATCGGATATACAATTTGAATTTGTTTTTTTAATTGTGCACCCTTTCCCCCCATAAAAATTTAATACAAATTTTAATTTCCACGGTATTTTTAAGTACAATACATATATGTTGCATATTTGAAGCGTCAAAAAAGTCAGACTCGATGTAAATGACACCCCCGTCCCGTTTTTTGAAACGATATAATCTGTTTTGGTGACTTTTCTTTCAATTTCAATTTTTTTAAATTCTAATCGGCAAGGGCCCCGGAGTAGTTTGGGGACGGGTTTCTTTAATTTTTTCTTTTAATCCCATCCCGCAGTTCCTGTTTTTCTGCGCACTAAAGAAACTAGACCAGTGAAGGGCCCCCTTTTTCGGTGTCGGGATCTAATTCCCGAAACTGCGGCGGGAAGATTTTATAACAAGAACGGGCATAGCAGGGCCAGTTTTGGTAATAATATTCAGAACATATTGAATCCAAAAGGTTTGCTCATCGGGCAGTTTTGATTGTTTGCGTGCGCATCCATTTTACAAATCTCACTTATTTGTTTGCAGACTGTTAGATCTTGTCTCTGTGGCAGATGCACCCCGGCTTCAAAGAAAACGCCAAACTAGTCGACATGCTGGTTAGGGAGAGAATGAGAATATTCTTCCCCACCTCCACAATCAATCCGCGTCCTCACACGGGCAATTTTCACCCCACCTTCACAATCAGGCCGCGTCCTCACACGGGCAATTTTCACCCCATCTCCACAATCAATCCGCGTCCTCACACGGGCAATTTTCACCCCACCTCCACAATCAGGCCGCGTCCTCACATGGGCAATTTTCACCCCACCTCCACAATCAGGTCGCGTCCTCACACGGGCAATTTTCACCCCACCTCCACAATCAGGCCGCGTCCTCACACGGGCAATTTTCACCCCACCTCCACAATCAGTTCGCGTCCTCACATAGCAATTTTCACCCCATCTCCACAATCAATACGCGTCCTCACACGGGCAATTTTCACCCCACCTCCACAATCAGGCCGCGTCCCTCACACGGGCAATTTTCACCCCACCTCCACAATCAGGCCGCGTCCTCCACACGGGCAATTTTCACCCCACCTCCACAATCAGGTCGCGTCCTCACGCGGGCAAATTTTCACCCCCATCTCCACAATCAATCCGCGTCCTCACACGGGCAATTTTCACCCCACCTCCCACAATCAGGCGCGCGTCCTCACACGGGCAATTTTCACCCCACCTCCACAATCAGGTCGCGTCCTCACGCGGGCAATTTCACACCCCATCTCCACAATCAATCCGCGTCCTCACACGGGCAATTTTCACCCCACCTCCACAATCAGGCCGCGTCCTCAACACGGGCCATTTTTCACCCCATCTTCACAATCAATCCGCGTCCTCACACGGGCAATTTTCACCCCACTCCACAATCAGGGCCGCGTCCCTCACACGGGCAATTTTCACCCCACCTCCACAATCAGTTCGCGTCCTCACACGGGCAATTTTCACCCCATCTCCACAATCAATCCGCGTCCTCACACGGGCAATTTTCACCCCACCTCCACAATCAGGCCGCGTCCTCACACGGGCAATTTTCACCCCACCTCCACAATCAGGCCGCGTCCTCACACGGGCAATTTTCACCCCACCTCCACAATCAGGTCGCGTCCTCACGCGGGCAATTTTCACCCCCATCTCCACAATCAATCCGCGTCCTCACACGGGCAATTTTCACCCCACCTCCACAATCAGGCCGCGTCCTCACACGGGCAATTTTCACCCCACCTCCACAATCAGGTCGCGTCCTCACGCGGGCAATTTTCACCCCATCTCCACAATCAATCCGCGTCCTCACACGGGCAATTTTCACCCCACCTCCACAATCAGGCCGCGTCCTCACACGGGCCATTTTCACCCCATCTCCACAATCAATCCGCGTCCTCACACGGGCAATTTTCACCCCACCTCCACAATCAGGCCGCGTCCTCACACGGGCAATTTTCACCCCACCTCCACAATCAGGCCGCGTCCTCACACGGGCAATTTTCACCCAAAGAGTCGGGCTCTTAAAACTGAATTATGTCTTAGAATCCTAGAACATGATCATGGGAAACTGAAATGTTGTGATCACAACAAAGTTGACACTGATGTAGTGTTCTTCAACCTATCTACACCCGAGGACCGGCCAAACATTAGAAACTGTTGTATTGGCGACCTGTCCGCTAAGGGGAAACAATCCATACACTGCCCAAAGTCTCCTTGGCTGTGCAGCTCTGTAGTGTTGGAATAATCAAGACGCTACATCATTAGACTGAAAATGTTTCGCGGCCCACCGAGGCTTATCCGCGTGCCACAGTTGAAGCATACTGCTTTAGACAACAGTAATGGGAGAACATTTTTCTTCAAGGCCAACGTCACATTACACAAATGTCACGGCTGACACAAGACCAAAACAACAAAACGTGACCGTGACAACACAGGAGGCCGGGGAACCAATGGTTGACAGTGTTTACGAAAATGTTGAAGTGTGTAAGGACAATAAAATGAGTTGCGTAAAGGGAGGGAGGGGAGACTCTTGCCTAACGGTCCGAAGGTTTGGGGTTAGAATCTGCCCGAAGCTGGGCTGCCAGACAATACATGAAGTCAATGACACGCGACATGCAGCTATGTAGATCTTTGACTAGTAAAAGTGAAAGATAAGTACAAAGATGTTTATATATATATATATATATATATATATATATATATATATATATATATATATATATATATATATATATATATATATACACACACACACATAGTGCTAAACTTGTATTTCATATATCAATTGCTGTGGTTAGTGTCACGCCGACTGCCTCTACTTGTCTCCGGTTCTTACCTGGTACCCATTTAAGACAGTGTCGACCTGGGAGCTAAGGTCATTTTTTTTAAAGAAAAAAATCCGGCTCCGTCAATTATTTCTACACACACACACGCACACACACACACGCACACACACACACACACAACACACACACACGCGCACACCCACACACGCCCACACACACACACACACACACTCACACACCCACCCACACACACACGCAGAGAGAGAATGTGTTACTTACCTCATGATCTTGCACAGGGCGGCGGAAGTGAACTTGTAGTGCAAGGTCACGTCTGTGATCTCTGCCGGCAGCCCCACGGTGCAGCTCAGCAGGTCAAGGACGGCCAGCAGCAGAATAAAGAAATGCTGCGGACTCCGTTTTAACCTGAAGCCAAACACGTAGAACACCAGAGAGTTGCCGACGATACCCATGACGATCAACACACCGATGTAAGCCGTGCAGGGAATCAAGGTCTCTGTGAATCTTCGGTTTGCTTCCTCGATCTTTTCAAAGGGATTTATGCCTGTGATATTGTCCGTGATTTCTTTACTGGTATCATTTGTCACCTGGTTAGCGCTGTAAGGAGTGCTCGTCATAACTACTGGTGTAAGGGCAGCCGTTAGGAGAAATTCCAGGCTAAATTGTAACTACATATACGAGCTCCAGCTCCAGTATATCGTTCACGGCTTCAACGGGTTGTTGAAAATATCTATATCAATCTTCTGTTGACTGGGAATTGTCTCTAGTTTCAACCTAGTTAAAGATTTAGAGACATGACATTAGCACCACATCCGGAGTGTGGCTCACCTGGTGCCTGTTAACGCAGATGCAAGCGAGCAGATTGTGACCTCATACTTGAAGATACTACCACATGCATGCCGTATCAGCCCTGTAGCTGAGTGTTCCATTTATTTTTCGGGGGTCATCTCTGATGACTGTTCAAATTATAAACGCAACTTCTGAAGCTGTTTGATTTGTTTATTCAGATACACGAGCAAGTTTGGTCGAACTCAGCTATAGTTCCACAATCCACTGTTGGTTGCGAAAACTGTCAGCTCCAAACAGATACACAAGAAGGTTGGGTCGAACTATCAGCGCTAGCTCCACATTTCACAAGTGACTATGAAAATGCTGAGAATAGTTTAGTGACAAACTCTCCATCCGCTTGCATTATAGGAAACCCTAGTTGTACACTCCGTCACTGACTACACAAGTGATGTGTGAGTCTGTACTGGACTCACCAACTTATACGTTTATAGGAGGCGTCTACTAGACCAAGATGTTTGATGTGATAGTCAGCTGGTGGAGCCAGTCACAGCTTCGGGGTGAGTGCTCGTGTGGAGAGGCTCTTGACTGAAGCTGTTGAAGTATCCGGCTGTGTGCCAGGTTTTCTTGGTAATCTGTCTGTCGGATATCCCTGTGTGGAAATTACGCTTTATGTTAATGTCTTATTATTACAATGAAAACACTAATCAGACAGACAGATAGGACAAAAACATTGCAGACAGACGTGCAGATCTTTGATTGGTAAAAGTGAGAGATAAGTATATAGACAGACACAAGATCAGAAAGTGAATAAGAACATTGATAAACGGATGTAACTGATGAATAAGGGTATACGCTAGTATCCAGCCAAGCAGGTACACAGACAGACTGACAGACACGCATCTAGACAGTTTAATGGCAAATTAGGTAGGAAAAAGAGGGGAAATGGAACATGTTGTGACCACTGGAAAGATCTAGGAAAGGGGGGATAGAGGAAGACAAGAGATAAGATTCTTGACAGACTTAGTGCATGGCATGGAGGTGTGTCAGCACACGAACTGATACATGCTGCAGGAGATCGCGTATTGTGGAGAGGCATGATCGCCCAGGCCAGTCGGCAAGGCACGATGATGATAAGATTAGGGTGGAGGTGGGGGTCGCTATGTAGATATTGTCACTGTGAAATGAAAGTTTCAAAAAGTACATCAAAGAGCTCCTGCACTCGCAGTGACGCGTGTGGCTAGCGAACAGAACTACGTCACGGCACTCCGGGCTCGCGAGAAGGAGCTCAGTCTACCATGGGAGGTATCCAAGTGCCAGCTAATGTTTCTTGACAATCAAGTCAAGAGTAAGCAGAACGCTGCCTGCTCCTTGGTCTCTTTTTTGTCTCTGCCATGCAACACGGAGCCTCAGCAAACTCACAGGAAAACAACAGTTGAATGTTTTCTGGACTGGCTGGATTTGGCTGCTCATGTCGTCTAAGACTGACTGACTGACCCTCTACCCCACCAGGACATCACACAAGCGATAAACACCCGATGACACAAAGTGCCACCATGTGGATGAGGATCACCGTGGAGACGTCCCAGAAACCGCGTTCAGACAATTGGCCCTGCCTATATTGCGGCCCCTGGCAAAAGCCAGGGTGGGGCTTCAAAAAACAAAAAATGTCATCCCAAAAAGGACGAAATTCGATTAATAGCGTAATCGTCTACGAGATGCAGTAGTCAGTTCAGCCCAAACCTCCTTTGTCGCCGCTTAGGACATGATATATATATATATATTCTTATATTGCTCTTTGCTGTTGGCAGACCACTATGACCGATTAGAAAGAACAACTGACATCCTTAAAGATCTAAACATGAAGAAAAACTGGCCAGCAAACAGCGTTTTCACTCAGAAAGTGAAATATTATATTATATATCAAATGCCAGGGCGCATTGGAAAGAAAGCAGAAGGCGTGGTACCAAGAAAAAGGAGCAAAGGCCGACCAGTACAAAGATGGACACATGATATAAGTAAACGTTGGTAGGAAAGTGCTCGAGGAGAAAGAGGTGGTGAGACACCGGGTTTATTTCAGGCGGGCTTTGATGAGAGCGACGTTCTGCAAAAGGCCTGATGCATGATGGTCTGGTATACTGTTTGCTTCCCATTCGGGCCAGGTAGCATGAGGACAAGACATGTGGCTCTGCTGTTCCCAGGTAACGGAGCCGGCTCCAGGCTCGGAGCTTCCAATCCTCATCAATTGGAGTATCCCTAACATATATGTGGTTCTCTTGTTAACCTTTTGTTTCATTATTTCATCAGCACTATCGTCATCATTAAGCCACTTTTGCCGATAAGCGCCGTAAAGAGGAACAGACTGTGATTCTTTGATTGTTGGGTGGCAGTGGTTTCTTGTGATCCAGTGTCCATGTAGAAAGTCTGTAATGCCATTAGTCCATATTCTATTAGGGTGACCTCTACATTTCAATTCAGATTCTTTTCCTATGTAACGCCAGGGATATTATTTGTTAGGGTGTCAGGGTGTCAGGGTGTCAGGGTGTCAGGGTGTCAGGGTGTCAGGGTGTCAGGGTGTAAGGGTGTCAGGGTGTCAGGGTGTAAGAGTGTCAGCGTGTCAGGGTGTCAGGGTGTAAGGGTGTCAGGGTGTCAGGGTGTCAGGGTGTAAGGGTGTCAGGGTGTCAGGGTGTCAGGGTGTAAGGGTGTCAGGGTGTCAGGGTGTAAGGGTGTAAGGGTGTCAGGGTGTAAGGGTGTCAGGGTACCAGGGTGTAAGGGTGTCAGGGTGTCAGGGTGTCAGGGTGTCAGGGTGTCAGGGTGTCAGGGTGTCAGGGTGTCAGGGTGTAAGGGTGTCAGGGTGTCAGGGTGTCAGGGTGTCAGGGTGTCAGGGTGTCAGGGTGTCAGGGTGTCAGGGTGTCAGGGTGTCAGGGTGTCAGGGTGTCAGGGTGTCAGGGTGTCAGGGTGTCAGGGTGTCAGGGTGTAAGGGTGTAAGGGTGTAAGGGTGTAAGGGTGTCAGGGTGTCAGTGTGTAAGGGTGTAAGGGTGTCAGGGTGTAAGGGTGTCAGAGTGTAAGGGTGTCAGGGTGTAAGGGTGTCAGGGTGTCAGGGTGTAAAGGTGTAAGGGTGTAAGGGTGTAAGGGTGTCAGGGTGTCAGGGTGTAAGGGTGTCAGGGTGTCAGGGTGTCAGGGTGTAAGGGTGTCAGGGTGTAAGGGTGTAAGGGTGTAAGGGTGTCAGGGTGTCAGGGTGTCAGGGTGTCAGGGTGTCAGGGTGTCAGGGTGTAAGGGTGTCAGGGTGTCAGGGTGTCAGGGTGTAAGGGTGTCAGGGTGTCAGGGTGTCAGGGTGTAAGGGTGTCAGGGTGTAAGGGTGTCAGGGTGTAAGGGTGTCAGGGTGTAAGGGTGTAAGGGTGTCAGGGTGTCAGGGTGTCAGGGTGTCAGGGTGTAAGGGTGTCAGGGTGTAAGGGTGTAAGGGTGTAAGGGTGTCAGGGTGTAAAGGTGTAAGGGTGTCAGGGTGTCAGGGTGTAAGGGTGTCAGAGTGTAAGGGTGTAAGGGTGTCAGGGTGTAAGGGTGTCAGGGTGTCAGGGTGTCAGGGTGTAAGGGTGTCAGGGTGTCAGGGTGTCAGGGTGTAAGGGTGTCAGGGTGTCAGGGTGTAAGGGTGTCAGGGTGTCATGGTGTCAGGGTGTCAGGGTGTCAGGGTGTAAGGGTGTCAGGGTGTCAGGGTGTCAGGGTGTCAGGGTGTAAGGGTGTAAGTGTGTCAGGGTGTCAGGGTGTAAGGGTGTAAGGGTGTCAGGGTGTCAGGGTTTTAGGGTGTCAGGGTGTCAGGGTGTAAGGGTGTAAGGGTGTAAGGGTGTCAGGGTGTAAGGGTATCAGGGTGTCAGGGTGTAAGGGTGTCAGGGTGTAAGGGTGTCAGGGTGTAAGGGTGTCAGGGTGTCAGGGTGTCAGGGTGTCAGGGTGTCAGGGTGTAAGGGTGTAAGGGTGTCAGGGTGTAAGGGTGTCAGGGTGTCAGGGTGTCAGGGTGTCAGGGTGTCAGGGTGTCAGGGTGTCAGGGTGTAAGGGTGTAAGGGTGTAAGGGTGTCAGGGTGTCAGGGTGTCAGGGTGTAAGGGTGTCAGGGTGTCAGGGTGTAAGGGTGTCAGGGTGTCAGGGTGTCAGGGTGTCAGGGTGTAAGGGTGTAAGGGTGTAAGGGTGTAAGGGTGTCAGGGTGTCAGGGTGTCAGGGTGTAAGGGTGTAAGGGTGTCAGGGTGTCAGGGTGTCAGGGTGTAAGGGTGTAAGGGTGTCAGGGTGTCAGGGTGTCAGGGTGTCAGGGTGTCAGGGTTTCAGGGTGTCAGGGTGTCAGGGTGTCAGGGTGTCAGGGTGTCAGGGTGTAAGGGTGTAAGGGTGTCAGGGTGTAAGGGTGTAAGGGTGTAAGGGTGTCAGGGTGTAAGGGTGTCAGGGTGTCAGGGTGTCAGGGTGTAAGGGTGTCAGGGTGTAAGGGTGTCAGGGTGTCAGGGTGTCAGGGTGTCAGGGTGTAAGGGTGTAAGGGTGTCAGGGTGTAAGGGTGTCAGGGTGTCAGGGTGTCAGGGTGTCAGGGTGTCAGGGTGTCAGGGTGTCAGGGTGTAAGGGTGTAAGGGTGTAAGGGTGTCAGGGTGTCAGGGTGTCAGGGTGTCAGGGTGTAAGGGTGTCAGGGTGTCAGGGTGTAAGGGTGTCAGGGTGTCAGGGTGTCAGGGTGTAAGGGTGTAAGGGTGTAAGGGTGTAAGGGTGTCAGGGTGTCAGGGTGTCAGGGTGTAAGGGTGTAAGGGTGTCAGGGTGTCAGGGTGTCAGGGTGTAAGGGTGTAAGGGTGTCAGGGTGTCAGGGTGTCAGGGTGTCAGGGTTTCAGGGTGTCAGGGTGTCAGGGTGTCAGGGTGTAAGGGTGTAAGGGTGTCAGGGTGTCAGGGTGTCAGGGTGTCAGGGTGTCAGGGTTTCAGGGTGTCAGGGTGTCAGGGTGTCAGGGTGTCAGGGGTGTCAGGGTGTAAGGGGTGTAAGGGTGTCAGGGTGTAAGGGTGTAAGGGTGTAAGGGTGTCAGGGTGTAAGGGTGTCAGGGTGTCAGGGTGTCAGGGTGTAAGGGTGTCAGGGTGTAAGGGTGTCAGGGTGTCAGGGTGTCAGGGTGTAAGGGTGTAAGGGTGTCAGGGTGTAAGGGTGTCAGGGTGTCAGGGTGTCAGGGTGTCAGGGTGTCAGGGTGTCAGGGTGTCAGGGTGTCAGGGTGTCAGGGTGTAAGGGTGTAAGGGTGTAAGGGTGTAAGGGTGTCAGGGTGTCAGGGTGTCAGGGTGTCAGGGTGTAAGGGTGTCAGGGTGTCAGGGTGTAAGGGTGTCAGGGTGTCAGGGTGTCAGGGTGTCAGGGTGTAAGGGTGTAAGGGTGTAAGGGTGTAAGGGTGTCAGGGTGTAAGGGTGTCAGGGTGTAAGGGTGTAAGGGTGTCAGGGTGTCAGGGTGTCAGGGTGTAAGGGTGTAAGGGTGTCAGGGTGTCAGGGTGTCAGGGTGTCAGGGTTTCAGGGTGTCAGGGTGTCAGGGTGTCAGGGTGTCAGGGTGTCAGGGTGTAAGGGTGTAAGGGTGTCAGGGTGTAAGGGTGTAAGGGTGTAAGGGTGTCAGGGTGTAAGGGTGTCAGGGTGTCAGGGTGTCAGGGTGTAAGGGTGTAAGGGTGTCAGTGTGTAAGGGTGTCAGTGTGTAAGGGTGTAAGGGTTACATTCTAACGACATGACCAAACCATTCAATTTTCTGGGTGTTTTTTTCTTCCAATTAATTTGCTGCATGGTTTGTTACCACAATCTGACTGACATATCTCACTTTGTTCAGATGGTTAAACTGGCACCTTACCACAATCTGACTGACAGTTTCATATCTCACTTTGTTCAGGTGGTTAAACTGGCACCTTACCACAATCTGACTGACATATCTCACTTTGTTCAGATGGTTAAACTGGCACCTTACCACAGGTATCTTCTTTCACAGGTGTTAATTTTACATCAGTTTGCCTTCGATAATGTCAATGTCTGGCACTGGTAGCACAGTGTTGGTATGAATGTACTGTTTATAATCTGTTTCCTGGTGCTTATATTTATGTTTGGATTTCGGTATCAGTTGGTATATTAAGTGCAATGGCTCTTTGCTATTTACTTTCTACAACCTGGTCCCTTCTCCCGTCCTCCGAGAATATACTTCCTAGATATTTAAATTCTTTAAACTTAATTCAGACAGGTACCATTCAACCCGACACGTAGTGGGCTAGGGATTCTATTGACCTACATTTCTACAGTTGTAGCTGTATTTACTTTCATATAAACACTCTGTTCAACTCAGCCTCTCTAAATTGTCTTGTAACCGAACAATACATTTCAAATTATTTCTAATATTGTTTTAGATTCGCTTAGCACACAATAATAATAATGTATCATTATTATTATTGTGCAATAAAACAAAATTAAAGCTCCTTGAGTTCCCCCCCCCCCCCACTCCCACTCCCATATATATTTCTATGAGCACAGCCTTAAAGGGTTTAAGCCTTGTTTAATTGCTCCGTAATAATAATAATATATTAAAAACAATTATTGTTAGTATTGAAGGGACAAACAGGACATGAGCACACCCCCACCCCTACCCCTCATTATTTATCTGTAGCATCACGCCTGACAGATACAACCAGGTGTGGTCCTAATGTAGCAACACGCCTGACAGATACAACCAGGTGTGGTCCTAATGGAGCAATGATACACAGCAGATACAACCAGTTGTGGTCCTAAAGGAGCAATGATACACAGCAGATACAACCAGGTGTGGTCCTAGTGGAGCAATGATATACAGCAGATACAACCAGATGTGGTCCTAATGGAGCAATGATACACAGGAGATACAACCTGATGTGGTCCTAAAGGAGCAATGATACACAGCAGATACAACCAGGTGTGGTCCTAAAGGAGCAATGATACACGGCAGATACAACCAGGTGTGGTCCTAAAGGAGCAATGATACACAGCAGATACAACCAGGTGTAGTCCTAATGGAGCAATGATACACAGCAGATACAACCAGGTGTGGCCCTAATGGAGCAATGATGCACAGCAGATACAACCAGATGTGGTCCTAATGGAGCAATGATACACAGCAGATACAACCAGGCGGGGTCCTAATGGAGCAATGATACACAGCAGATACAACCAGGTGTGGTCCTAATGGAGCAATGATACACAGCAGATACAACCAGGTATGACCCTCATGGAGCAATGATACACAGCAGACAGAACCAGGTGTGACCCTAATGGAGCAATGACACAAGTGCAAATTTTCAAAGTGACAAAAACAATAAAGACATTGACATTATTTTAAACCACTGTTTTGCCGCTCGTTGAATTATACCGCCCCAAAATATTGCCGCCCTGTGCAGCCGCACATGTTACACACAGCATAGTTACGGCTCTGAATCTACCATCATATTAATATGTTTAAATAAAATCTTGCCAGTATATTATAAACTATACCTACCACGCCAATATATTTTTGAATATACCTACCCCGCCAGTAAACTACAAAATATAAATACCACAGTAGCATACTACAAACTATACATATCACACGCAAATGCACTATAATGTATACCTATAAAGTCAATATACATATACCTACCACCAAAAATAGTAAAAACTTTACTACCACGCCAATATATTATTTACTATACCTACCACACTAATATACTATAAGGGCACTATATCTACAGCACTAGAAATAACAAGACATCGTGCAAGCATCCCGTGTAAGAGTGAGCCCAGAAACAAGCAGATACCTACCACAACTACTTCCAAGTGATACTAAAACTCCACTTACTGATGGCATCAGTCTGTGCGGCAACCTAAACTAAATAATTAACGAATCATAATAAAAACACCCAGGTTATTCGTAGACAGGTTTTCACATCCGGGGTCACGAAACGTGAACTTTGACACCTGTCTGTAGCAGTAGACTATGTAGGGTGAAGCTCCGAGAGCTAACGTGCCGTGACTTGGGCTACAGTTGGTGTGGAGAAATTTGATATGTACGTGTGTTATCCACAAGAATTCTCCATGTTTCGCGATCCTTGTGTAGAGTATTTAGTTACATCCTGTACAGGTATGCAGGTAAAAAAAGAATGCAATTTTACATTTCGTAACTTGTGAGTACAGAGAGAAAGAGAGACTTTCCACGCTTCAGATATCATGAATGCAGCGGGCTTTCTGCGTCTGTTTTATCAGCCGTAACCAAATGAAAGCGGTCTAAGTGACTTTTGTTTTGCTCTGCGCAAACGTTTGAAATGTTTATTAGCAGATGTGTCAAACGTTAGAAAACAGCAATGCTACTGGGGTCATAGAAATTTGGAACTTAGATCT
>CAJHNH020005226.1:17500-24181 GCA_905116865.2 Candidula unifasciata
GCTTGTAAGGTTTGTATGTATGTATTGATGTATGTATGTTATGTATGTATGATGTATGGATGATGTAGGTATGACTATGTATGTACGTATGTATGTAGGTATGTATGTATGGTATGTATGTATGTATGTATGTATGTATGTATGTATGTATGTATGTATGTATGTATGTATGTATGTATGTATGTATGTATGTATGTACGTATTATGGATGTATGTATGTATGTATGTAGTATGTATGTATGTATGTATGTTATGTATGTATGTATGTATGTATGTAGGTATGTATGTATGTATGTATTATGTATTGTATTGTATGTAGGTTATGTTGGACGTATGTAGATATGTCTGTATGTCTGCATGTTATGTAAGTATGTATGTATTGTATGTTATGTATTGTATGATGGATGTATGTATGTATGTATGTATGTATGTATGTATGTAGTATGTATGTATGTATGTATTGTATGTTTGTATGAGTAGTGTATGTATGGATGTCTGTATGTATGGATGTATGTATGTATGTATGTATGTATGTATGTATGTATGTATGTATGTATGTATGTTGTATGTAATGTATGGATGTAGGTAGGTATGAGGTAGCAGGTATGTATTATATATGTATGTATGTATGTATGTATGGACGTATGGATGTATGTAAAGTATGTATGTATGTATGTATGTATGTATGTATGTATGTATGTATGTATGTATGTATGTATGTATGTATGTATGTATGTATGTATGTATCTTCTCGACGACATTGGTTGAGGCTGATTTGCCAGGGAATTTAGCCGACGCTCAACACTCATGGAAAGATCGAGTCGAATATACAGTCAGACAGTTACTGGTCCGATTGGAATTGGAACTTCTCGCGTGCCTGCTGAAGATAGGGACGGGTCGCATATGAGAGGGTCCCGACTGTTTTGATGTCGCTTCCTAATTCAACATTTGAAGCTACAGTTGAGAGGATCGACTTCGTCGCTGCAGGATTTGTTCCAATTGGCTCGGTCTTTTTCTGCGGAAAACATCGTACAAACACCGTAGATCCGGCGATGACCCCCATGCGTCTCTGTAAAAACTGCATTTGTGAACCTGACGACGTGTTCGTGAAACGAACCCACGATCTTTAGAGTGCGAAGCAAATAGTTTGACAGCAGTTCAAGGGACAGAACTTTGTGTGCCCGTCATTTATTCCAGTTATAATTGTTTCAAGAGTAATCTCGCTCAACCCATTATTTAAATGGGTTCAAATTAAGGTCATCTTAAACCAAGTAATCTCCTTTTGAGGTGCAATTTTTCATTATTTGAAGCCCTACTCTGGTTCTTGCCAGGGGCTGCAATATAGCCTGGCCATAAATATGGTCTAATGCCTGAAAACGGTTTCTGGGACCTCCCCCCGGTGATCATCATCCACAAAGTCGCACTTTATGTCGTCGGATGTTTATCGCTTGTGTGATGTTCTAGTGGGGATAAAAACTGTAATCCTTGAACAACTCACTGAAATCGGCTATGGATAATCATAATATTTTGAGATAAAATTGGGCATACGCATACCACTAATGTTTTCAGCTAAAACGAGACTTGCTACTAATGTTTTCAGCTAAAACGGGACTTGCTACTAATATTTCAGCTACAAAATGGAAATACCAGGACAGTCGGTTTGACTTCCTCTTTAACTGCATTTCAAAATAAAAGTCTACAGTGAAAATTCCAATCAAAAA
Organism: Candidula unifasciata; assembly: GCA_905116865.2. Lineage (NCBI taxonomy): Eukaryota > Metazoa > Mollusca > Gastropoda > Stylommatophora > Geomitridae > Candidula > Candidula unifasciata. The sequence goes on from CAJHNH020005226.1 coordinate 19,222, forward strand.
CTTTCAGAGAATAACAGTTTCTCAAACAGTTATAACGGTGAATGTGTGCACTTTTATCCAGCTTATTTCTACATTTTTGATGACAAGGGAGAATATGTATTTAATTACCGGTGAGACGGCTTTGGCACATCCCTAACGTCCTTTGTGTGGCTATTGTAATTGATTTTGTAAAACTGAGATAAACTATCTTTGTTTTCTTTCATTTTTCTTCTCGTCCCTGTTATTTCCTTCCCTTTTTTTTAAAGCCCAAACAACCTGACTATCCCGGTGAGAAGAGGACGTCTCGTCAGCCGGATACCAAGGAGACATGTTCTGGAAAGCTGAGCTGACGTTGACTCCACGAGGACTCTACAAAATGATGAACCGATGGAACTAGATCTCCATTTGTCACCACATGTTAGGGTGGAGCAGGCTGACTTCAGTACGTTTCAAAACTCATGAAGTCCCACTTGAACAAATATCTCCGCAACTCCTGTCCGGATCAAGACCAATGTTGGCATGTGGTTTTAGATTTCCGGTGTTTTTATGATTTTATAATGTACACTTGTACGGGTGTTGCTGTTTTCTTAAAGCGGTGAATTTCTTTGAACTTTGTGTCGACAAATCTGGGTTGTGAAAATGTTATTTGTGTTTAAAACATTAACGTGTAAATGAAAATAGGTGCCTGAGCAACAACAACAACATTACGATCAGGTTTTCGGTATAAGTAATTACGGAAAAACTGTCGGAAAACCAAAATACAACGGCGCGAATTAGAAAGCGTACCATAGCAAAGCCGATTCTGATGGACAACACGTGTAAACAAAGGCAGGGCAAACTAACACAGAGACGACAACATCAGTCCACGTGGTACCCATGCTTCCTCTTGGACTACTTTGTATTGAAGTCACAGTTTGAAATGAGTCTGCATCAAGGCACCCTGAAATGGACATAAAGCCACAGTTCGGTGGTTCTTTGTTAACAGTAGCCAGGCCTGGATGAAACGGCTGTAACGGCCGCTTACACTTTGCACTGCCACAGAAAAATTGGTATCTCTGCATGCTTAGACCACTTGTTTGGTACATGTATTATGTGGAAGCTGCCGGTTACTAGTACTGCAATGCTGGCTGCGCACGCATATTATCAATAGCTAAGAGACAATGATTAAAATATCCCGCGATACCCTCTCCAGTGTAATCGTTACCTGCTTGCGATTACACCTGCGAACTGACCATTCCTCGTCACTGTTTAGTACTAGTTTTAATTTGCTGCTTTGACATCATGATTATTAGACACATGATCACGGCACAAACCTCAGTAGTGGCAGGATTGTGTACACATAAAACTATTGGTTAGTTAGATAAGTTGATATCTAGATGGGTAGTTGAACTGCCAACTAGATGCGTATGTATGATGACAGAAACATAACAGACGAAAGGTATGTGTGTGGTAGAAGTATGGAAAAGTTGTTATTACATTTGACAAGTCGGTAAACAAATTGTTACAATCACAACTAACCTGTTTATTTATCCATGCTCCATCATCTAAACGCAACGCAATCAACTTTCTCCTCAGTGTTGTTTATACCATGAGCGATTTTACCGATACCTCCGCCATATCGTCCATTTGTTTATCTGCATATTTCATGTCTGTGTGTTATCTTATCTACTATTCACGCTAAATATAACAGCATCTGAATTTACTCCTACATCCAAAATAGATTGCTAAATAGACGTATGTCAGTTATTATTGTGATCTACACGTGCTGCGGGTGGGAGGCCGGGGTAGGGTGTGTACACAAACTGACAGCAACTGTCAAAGAGCTGGAGTTTAGCTTTTGCGATTGGTAACTGAGGGTAGCTGTTTGTTGATCTCGTTCTGATCGATGATTGCCTATGGCTGGTATTGAATACTTCCCTGTTTAGCGGCAAGTGTCAAGGACACGCAATGCAAGCAGGTACACACACACACACACACACACACACACACACACACATATATATATATATATATATATATATAGACTGTCAGTCTGTCTTGTTTAAATATTTGGCAATGGTCGTAGCCGTATATGCATTTCAATAGCATTGAACTATATGCGCTTTTCGCGTGACATAGGACATAGGTATATTATGTTTAATGCAGTATTAATGTAATGGAAATATCAGATGGCGCAGTCATCAGCTCCCTTGCTGTCAGTACATAAGGCGTAAGTCTGAGTCCACTTCCAGGCAGGAGTATGTTAGTTAACTTGGCCTTACAGATGTAAGTAAAAGTAAAAGACCCTTTTCCACGCCTACTGGCGTATAGGGCCTATAGGGCTAGATCTACATTTTATATACCACGCCGGCCACCTTTACTTCTGAGGACCGCACCCGGTACCCACTCAAGGCTGGGTCGACTTCGGAGCCACAGTCATTATTTTAAAAAAGTACTGCTCAGCCAAGGAGCGAACCTACGACCTTCCGACCCAGGGCGAGCCTCTAGCCGCTCCACCACTTACTTCCCGCTTACAGATGGGGCAGAGTTAGCATGGGTACTCGAAAATGTAGCCATAGATAAATACCCTGAAAACATTTTCTGGCGCGATGTCCTCATAAGATGGTTGATCTTGCACTGATGGTTCTCTAAAATGTTCAATAATTACTTTCTCCTTGAACAAGACTGGGAAATTCCATGATCAGTGGCATAACTGAGGTCAGTCTTTCTACCTTGACTCTTACTGAATCAGCGCACAGTGTCTACATTGCCTACATGAACATATTGATCTCAAATTGCTAAAACCTAAGTACGGTTTTGCTCTGAAAGGGTCAACTAGTGCCTGATGTGTGCAAGAGTGCCAACTGCGGCAGCCCAGCCTTCAACTGGGCTCTGGTCATGGCATTTCTATCTGGGTGGAGGCTGGTGTTGTTGTTGTTGATGGTGATGGAGGGGATACTTATGATAAATGTGGATGTTGGTGTAACGGTTCCATTGAATCCATTGTTGTCGTGTCAAAAAATCGAGACTGATCACTATGATTTGGCTGTATAAGGGGAGACATCTAACATACCGTTGTTGTTGTTGTTTTGTTTTTGTTTTTTCTAAATGATACCACATGCAGTTGCGGTTTTTCCCCTCCAGGATTGCAGTCCACAGCATTTACATCTCAAGGACGAGAATTCCACTGTACAAATCCAGTAAGTCCCGTTCAACTGTCTGGTTATTTTGGAGACACCCGACAAGTTCAAAGTAACCTGGTCAAGACCAGGCAGGGATGATGACACACGATTATGCACGAGAATAGATCCAGAGGCAGCTGCTGTTGCTGAACTGTGTCATTCTGACTTGATGGTCCATAAATCAGTGATCACAAGTTAACTCTTTAGTCAGTGATCAACCTGTAGACATCTGAACCGACTGGTTGTCATTGACAGTCATCACATCGATAAGAGCAGAAGTGGATCAACTGACCAGGCCATGTCGGTGTACCCGGAACTCAAAGAAGGGTCGGTTGCCTGACGTCTGGGGCAGTTCTAGGGAGTGTAGCAAGACAGAGCAAGGGAGACAACACATTGTTTATCGATAGCTGATCGTTGCAGTAGGGGACACAACTCACTGACTGCAAAAGGCTAGGGCTACCGTCCTTGTTAGGATGACATTTTTAGTTATTTGAAACCCCACTCTGGCTCTTGCCAGGGGTCGCAATATAGCCAGGCCATAAATATGGCCTAATGGTTGAAAGCGGTTTCTGGGACCTCTCCACGGTGATCCTCATCCACATGGTGGCACATTGTGTCATCGGGTGTTTATCGCTTTTGTGATGTCCTGGTGGGGTAGAAAGTCAGTCAGGAAGTTAGGCTAGGGCTTGTGGGCTCGGGGATTCATGCTGGCAAACACAAAAAGGATTGTTGTAGATGACGGAGTCAGGGCGTACAAAATGGTCACTGTTGACATCTTTCCTTCCTTCTAGATGATTATAATAAAAATGAGAGTGCCACGGAAACAGTTAGCAGCCACACCTTTAGATATTTGCTGAGGGAGACGGAGCACCTATGTGTGTGCCCGTGGGCTATGGTGGCGAGTGTTAAATCACTCATCACTAAGCCTAGAAATCAGGGCTCACGGTAGTGGCAAGTATGACCAGGTAGCTTTTTTTTATTCGGGGTGCATTGGTTACCATAGCCTGTGATTCTTATTCTGTGCCAGTTCTAATCCTCCATTGAAGCACACAGGCTGTAGCGGATCAACATTTTATTGGCAATAGATTGTTCATTTTAAATCACGTGGCAGTTAGTCAGAAACACTGGACAATTTATAATACCCCCCGTAGCACAGCCCCTGGCACCTTCGGCAACACCAACTGAAAAAAAGACTTACAAACCGTAATTGATGTCTCTAGATTTGTTTCTAAGATCAGTTAAAGTTGGGATGAAGTGCATTCTGTCGGCAGCACCAAGACGTGGCAGTATTGTAGAAATCACGTGTCAGTATTGTAGCAATCACGTGTAAGGATTGTAGAAATCGCGTGTCAGTTTTGTAGAAATCACGTGTCAGTATTGTAGAAATTACGTGTCAGTATTGTAGAAATCACGTGTCAGTATTGTAGAAATCACGTGTCAGTATTGTAGAAATCACGTGTCAGTATTGTAGAAATCACGTGTAAGGATTGTAGAAATCGCGTGTCAGTATTGTAGAAATCACGTGTCAGTATTGTAGAAATTACGTGTCAGTATTGTAGAAATCACGTGTCAGTATTGTAGAAATCACGTGTCAGTATTGTAGAAATCACGTGTCAGTATTGTAGAAATCACGTGTCAGTATTGTAGAAATCACGTGTCAGTATTGTAGAAATCACGTGTCAGTATTGTAGAAATCACGTGTCAGTATTGTATAAATCACGTGTCAGTATTGTAGAAATCACGTGTCAGTATTGTAGAAATCACGTGTCAGTATTGTAGAAATTACGTGTCAGTATTCCACTGTCTGTGAGCAGTTACAC
>CAJHNH020005227.1:0-24171 GCA_905116865.2 Candidula unifasciata
GGGGTTTTATGTAAACCCCCTTTTTTTTGTATGTGATGTAAAAACTCTTTCTAGATACCCTTTGGGAGACAGAAAAATAAAAGAAGGGATTTAAAAGGGGTTTGCTCTTTTAAGGAATTTTTTTAACCAACCCCACTTTGTTGTCTGGGTTTTCTGGGCAGTTTTATTTTCATAGTCTCTTTTTTCAATTCCCTTTGGGCCTGGGGGAAAACAAAGAAAAAAATTTTTTTTAAAAGGGGTTTTACAAATTACACGCAGCCTTTCTTACTTTGGCCCTTTCCCAAACTCCCATTTTTTCACACAGCAGCATGATGGGGGGTACATTTTTCGGGAAAAACCCAGTAGAGGCTGACCTCTGTGAAGGGGCCCCCGGACTTAAAAAATCATTGGCTTAAATATGGGGTTTTTTAGAAGGGGAGAGAAAGAGAGAGATTTTCGGGTTCTTTGAAGCAGAAACTTTCTGTAAAGACATGCTGAAAATACACGTTGATCCCAACCACGTGTAGAGAGCAAAGCAGTGTTACTCTGAATAGAGGATGTAGATCCCATATCATCAATTCTGACTTTCCTTAAAAGCCTTTGATTGAAATCACAGCTAACTCTAAAGTCTGGATGCAGACCCTGGAAGCTTAGTTATTAGTACTACCCTGAACTGATATCTCTGCCCATGACAGAGAAAACATGGATGTTCAGGCTCTCCCAAAAGATGGTGCTTCTGTAGTACATTGGCTGCTAACTACAAGGCAATTTAAGGATCTGATTCACCTTCACCTATTTATTTCCTAACATTTATAATTATATATCGGAGAGAAACCAGATATGCCAAGTCTCTCCAAGAAGATTATTTTTCTGTAATTAATGTACTGGCTGCATACTGAAATGCACTACGTAAGGACCAGATTATTCTTCTTCATATAAATTCTGTCCCTAACTAACAAAACCGGTTTTCAGTCCTGATATTCACCAAGGCATAAGTCTTTAGTGTTTTAGTTCAAAAGTTCACTGGCTGCATCAAATATTCATAAAGTTACTGTTAGCTTTTTAGTCCAGTAATGGCATCATATAGTTGATATAGCAGCCGCTAAAAAAAATATAAATAAACCACACCAATGACTCATTATGATTCAACGACCCAATTAATTTTTCTTGAATTATTATTAATACTAATCTCTTCAATCTGCTTTCTCCCTTTTCCTTACAGTACACTAAATTTACATAAGTATTAAAATATTCAAGTCTAAAACTAGTAAAGTCAGTGTAAAAGTACTAAAAGAAACTAATATCAAATTTCAAAGCCGGAAACATTGAATACTCAATTTTGTATCTGTTAGAAAAGTGACAAAATGCAAAGATAGACCACGTACCAAAATTAGAACGTATTTAAGGGTGAAGTTGTGATGTAAGTTCTGCCTGTTGCCGAAATAACGGAAACAATCTCCTGGGGCTCACAGAGAATCCATTTACTATAGTATGATGAAATGCAAGTTGAAAAGAGCTTGCCACGAAGCAAGCGTCGGAAAAACTTCCGGGTCATTGATAGGGCGACGACGTCTCGCAGTCACTTCCGGTGGCGACTGATCATGTGACAGAATCGTTGATAAATAAAAGTTGTCTCACCTGGTCAGAAGGGAAGTAAAGGAGATATCAATTGTGCTGGAATGGAGAAGGCGTTAGATAAACAGATGCACGACGCGTATGTAGTGGACATATATGTGAAAAGTTTAATGCTATATAATTACTTTTCAAATTCAGTGGTATATATCTTCTTCAAGAAAGTTGTAGAGACGGTGTTGATGTTTATCTAACAACAATTTGAACAAGATCTAACATAACATCACAGCGCTCGGGACATTCCAAACACCCCACTCCATTTTCATCTTGAAACCCCACCCTGGCATCTGTCAGGGGCCCTGAATATAGCCGGGGCATAGATATGGCCTAACGGCTGAAAGAGGTTTCCTGGACCTCTCCACTGGTGATCCTCATAAGCACGGTGGCACTTTGTGTCACCGGGTGTTTATGATTGTCGCTTGTGTGATGTCGTGGTGGGATACAACTACTACCTACTTAACCTACCTACCTACCTACCTCACCTTGAACAGCCAGTGAAGAGATGCAGTTTGATGTCACTAGCAGCAGTTTCATTATATTGCCTCTTGCTTTTCCTGTGTGTGTGTAGCGTCAACCACGGGACTGTGACCACATCTAGCCTGTCTTGCATAAATTCACCACCCACTGGTGCAGAGCTAGCCAGCCTTTCCATTTTCCAACAATTCTTTAGCTCATCTTGATTTTGAATTTAGTGAATGATCACCTATCACCTACATGGATATCTCAGCAGTGCAGCAATCTCTTCCCATAGATCACACAAGCATGAACACTGTATTTTATGCTTAGCTTATGTGAACTTTGACAGAACTTTTAACCTGCTCAGCCTCCTAACAATAATTGATTTGTCCCCTCCAGGCTGCTGCCTGAAAGATTTATCACCCTGGGATAATTTTTTTTTAAATCAGTCTTGATGGAGACCTACAAGGAGTGTTTATGAATAAACAGAAAAATACTTAGGAAAGTTTACAACAAAGTGTTCGACCACACCTTGAATACAGATCAACAGCATGAAGTTCGGCATCAAAAACCACATTGCAAGAATTATACAAAGTGCAAAATCAAGCACTCAGAGTTACCACAGGCAGTATGAAATCAACACCTGTAGCTGTGATGGAGAAAATGGGGATGACCCAAGCACTGAGTGAACGCAGAGACACCAAGATGCTGATACAAGCAGAAAAGTTTCTTAGTATGCCTAGTCACTCTAAGAATGAAAGATTCCAAAATCTAGCTTTGAGACAACTAAAGAGAAGTAGTTTCATCCACAATGGCAAAACCACTAATCTGCCTGCAACTGATTGCCCCTTAAATGCTGTCCCAGAACGGACCCCCCTGGAGAGAGGAGTATAAGTTTCCAATACACATCAAGACAGAAGGAAAGGAGTATTTGACAAGGAAGAACAAAACAGTGTGCAGCCTAAAACAGCCACCCTCAGTCTACTTGATGATGAATACCCACAGAATCTTTGGGTCCGTGTTTACACAGATGGGTCAGCAGAAAGTGCTGTCAGAAATGGATATGCAGGAGTGTACATTGAGTATCCTAATAATACCAATACCAGGGATACAGCCAAAATACCAACAGGAAAGCACTGTCACAACTATGATACAGAAGTTCAAGCCATCAAGATAGCAGTAGAGAAGCTACTAAATACAGGGTATTTTTCATAACCAGTGGTATTCCTGACAGATGCAAAAGCGGTACTCAAGTCTGGAAAATTACCGAGTATACAGACACTAGGCAACCGTTGTAATTTATTTATGCAGTGGATACCTTTCCACTGTGGAGTTCCAGGAAATGAAAGAGCTGATAAACTAGCTAAGGAAGGTGCAACTGAAAAACAACCTGACATACCATTCAGTCTCTTATCAACAAAAAAAGTGAATAATCAAATCAATCAGAAAGCCACCAAAACTGGCACAAGACGATTACCATATTATGGACAGACCAGAGCAAGTCATTATCCTTCGCCTTAGAACACGGCACAATCGACTTCGCTACCACATGTACACAAAATTTAAGATTGGCGAATCAGCCATGTGTACCTGTGGACTGGCACCTCAGACAACAGATCACATCCTCCAAGACTGTCGCAGATTCAACACTTCCAGGCAAAACTTCTGGCCTAAAAGAGACACTTATGGAAGTAAAACTTTACAGGCCACTTAGTGAATTACAAAAGACAGGGAAGTTCATACTAAAGACAGCATTGCAGATACAGATAATTTATTTCATGCGAACGAAAGAAAAAGAAGAATGAATAGAACTGATAGGCTGGCTGGCTGAAGTGACCCCACTGCAACTGCACTAAGGATAGTGATTAGAAAGTATTTTTATAACTTTTTTTCAAAGTACTTTGTGGTAACCTATATATATATATAATATATATATATATATATTATATATATAAATATATATATATATTATATGTATATATATATATATATATATATACTAGCTGTACCCGGTCACGCGTTGCTGTGGCGTAATTTGAGTCACCGATCATCAAAGGTTTTTAGAAAAGAAAGACAATGGAAATCGCACCTGTCTAATAAAGTTAATGACGCAGTCAATGTCTGCGCCGACGAGGAGATAGTCCTTGATTGCCCCCCCCCCCCACCCACCCCCCCCCATCCAAATAAAAATCATGTTTAATCTTATTGTATCCCTCGATAGTCTTGTTTGCGGTAGCGCCTGTATGTATTGTGGCTGCACGTAACTCGCCGGCGAATGGCTGAAGCCTGCGTTCTGACTACGGCGGCGCATGCGCATTGTGTATAATTAGAAATCACTAAAGGTAGTGCGTATTTTGGCATAAATTGTGGTCTCCTATCTCTGTGACAGGTTGAATTTCAAACCACGACGTTCAAATACGGTATCACAACAAACATATCCTGAAAATTTCAGCCAAATCGGTTCAGTAGCGAGTCTATAGAGACCAAACAAAAACACACAAACATTGATTTTTATATATATAGATATATATATAGATAGATAGTCTGGTTTTCCAACTTTAAACACGCACCATATAATTGTGTCTTTATAAGTGGTCGTTTAAATGGTGTTATTAGCACGGTAACAAAAGCGGTTATTTGGTTATCACATGCTAAAGCCTATTTTTATAGACGGAAGTAAATACAACTACTTGTCAAAGTAAGTCGTAAAAAATAGAAAAGCGGACGTACTTTAGTAAAATATAAACAAATTAGGTAATAAGAACTTGAAAATGTGAGCTCTTTAAGTTCCTTAAATTTAAGTTATTACTCCCCTCCCCTCTTCCACCGACTACTGCTCTCTCCCTCTTCGAAGGATTTGAAAATCAAACTGGGATATTTTGTTGGTAACTGACATTGGTCCATCTGGACTAAAATAGCAGGAATTGTAAAAGGTAGTGAATAGGCTAGTGAAATATTTACCACATGATCCTTCAAGTACCAGTACAACTACTAAAATAATGTCACTGCTATCTGTGTTACCATCGGAGTGAGAGTCGTATTTGGTTCCGCATTTCTAGTGCTGTCGCCACAGAGTCAGGTTAGGATGTATAATTTCACTTGCTGACAGAAGAACGCCATAACCTTACCGGCGGTCTTCACATGAGAGCACTATGGTGTAACAGCTCAACCACAACTATTAGCTGCTGCTACTTTAAGTGGGTAAAGGTTACTGTACTTTTCTCAGTTAATAGTTTGCCCCCCCTCCCCCCAAATTCACAGACAACTCTTTCCCACATTGAAGTAGTTGGGCGAAAAAAAAACACTTGAAAAGAAAATGAACACAGGAAAAAACCACCATAATTAGGAAATGAACGCCATTGTAAACAGCACAGCTTAAAATTCCAACACAGATGAAATAACTAAATCTAAATGAAAATCTATAAAATTTCAGCGTAACCATGCAATCGGAAAGTTTAACAATGCAATCATAAGTATGCGAAATGGTCAAATTTAATTATCAAATGGTTTACCCATTTACTTTTTTTTTTTTTTTTTTAAATATTAAGGCAACATGGCTAGTGCTGTCACCACGACAGAGCAGATGAGGATATTATTTTAGTCCGGGGTAATAAAAAAAAATTTAACTACTGCGGATTCGAACCCAGGTCTACCGCACTTGAACCCAGTGTTCTAACCATTCGACCAAGCAGCCACTTAATCGGAACAACGAAAAGAGAACACAACTATTAGACATATGTGTCCCTACCACTGTGTCGCGATTAAAACACAATTCAAAACCGCAGGCAATTGTTTTCTCGTAGACAGATACTCCAGATATATTAATGAAATAGAAATCGCATGTGTCTAACACAGTTAATGAAGTTAATGTCGCAGTCACTGTCTGCGCCGACGTCGAGATAGTCCTCGATTGCCCCCCCTCCCCCCCCCCTCCATCAAAGGTTGTTTGAAAAAAAAACAGAAAATAGAAATCGTGTTTTTTATTGTGGCTTAGAGATAGTCTTGTTTGCTCAGACCACGATCTATATGTATTAATAGGCGTTGGCTGCACTACTCGCCGGCGAATGGTAAATTGTTAATAATTAGAAACTAAAGTTTGCGTATAGATAGTCAAAATATGACGGTTGAATTTCAAATAACGACGGTTCAAAATTCGGTTATCTCCTTTCATTTTAGAGTTTAATGCTATCAGATTTTATATATATATATATATATATATAATATATATATATATATATATATATATATATTATATATATATATATATATATTTATAAAAATAACATTGAGTTATTCTTGTCAGATAAAAATTAGTGACATCTGATACCTTCACAGTACTATTTTTGTGGCATAGTGTGTGCACTCCTTCCCAGCGATATTGCATCCCCGCTGACAAAAATGTGGAGTAACCCCAATACTCCATGTGACTACAGGACTGTAGCAGCCTGTAGAAAGGGAGATGAGATGACCAGATCTAGCATATGGGAAGGGGAACTCTCATTATTAGGTCTCTTAACATAACTAGAACCATATATTTTATTTTGAATTATTTCGCTTTTCACTTGCAGTCTGCATGTATCTGGAGCCTCTGGGATTATCTGTGTAGACAATAGTGGACTTTGCTTAGGAGGTTAGTATTTTTCAAATCTGGACTCCCTTCTTGCTGTATATGATGGAGAAATAATATTACTGTACACCCTGCCCCTGTTTGATAAATGTAAAAACACATATTTGTTCTCAGTTACACCTTTAGTCATTTAGCTGCAAGATGCTGCTAAAGTGACACCAATGTTACATCCTTAGAAATTGCTGGTGATTGGTCAGTCCTCAACTAGCCTAGTTGTGTTGTACTGTTTACTTAGCTACCGGCTATGTAATGCGGTTGTTACGACAAGTTTGCTAGATAGAAAAAATATACGGTTGGAATAATATTTATCTTATCATTTTAGCGTAATGCTCAGGCAAATTATTATTATTATTATTATCTACTATTTAAAAATAACATTGAGTTATTCTTTTCAGAAAATTAACATCTGAACCTTCACAGTTTGTGGCATATGCACCCCTTCCCTCCCCCGGACAAAAAGTGGAGTATATTGTGACTACAGGAAAGCTCTGTAGAAAGGGGTGAAGACAGCTAGGTATTTTGCATCAAGGCATGCAAGCTGTTAACCTCTGAAAAGCGAGATTCCAAGAAACCCACACAGTTACGCATTTATTCTTCTGTGTTCACCCTTAGAATGGTGATTGGCACAATGTGTTGTAGTTTACAGCTAGGCTGCGGTGTCTGTGCCTTCTGGGCCAACATATTTCGGCAAACCCCTAATCAGTTGCAGTAATGACATGTTTGTTAGTGGGGCAGCGGGTCTGGTCTTTTTTCCCTCTAAAGCGAGTCCCAGAACCAACACTGGTATTTTTCAAATTGTAACTCTTTGCTGGCTGCTGATGATGAGGGTGGATCGCATATGAGAATGTCCCGAGATCTGTGATGTCAATTCTTTACTCACCTCAACTCATATTTAAAAGAGAATTGTATATGATTTTAGAGGAAGTCTCGTTTGAAATTCTTAACTAGAAAGTGGATTTTGGCCTTTTGGAGGTTTGTACGAATTAAATTTGTGTGTCATAATTAAATGTTTTCTTTTCCTTCGAAGTCGGAGTGCATCTGCCTGAGAGGCTAAGAACCAGCAGTCTGCATACAAATGAGTCAGATCTGTAAAACGGATGCACACGCAACACTCAGGTTCTGGAACAGGGCTGCAGTCCAAAAGTGGATGAACAACCAGAACTTTCCGCCAGAGTTTGCAGCAAAGAAAGAAGAAGAGAACTGTTTAAAAAAAAAAAAAAAATGTCTTTATGTTTGCAGCTAAAGGGACTATTCCACAACAGTGCAGTGGTTCATTGTATTCACTAGTCAGTCAAGCTGCGGAGTTATCACAAAGTCCTAACGTGGTTAACCCGGTCATTTGCCTGGAAGCAGAAAATGGGTACAATAATTTTTTATGATTACAATGGTACATACTGCCTTCTGGTGATGGAATTTATCATCTTCACTTTCCTGTTGTGCCATTATATATTACACAGAGCTCGCCGTCTGTGCATCCATTCCTTTCTAACCAGTGCAGCCCCTTTTGATGTCATAGATAAAATCTAGTCCAGCACCTTTGGCCTCTCTCATCAGCTCTAATTTTAGGGTTTATTTTGGATGTCCTAACTTCCTCAGTCCCTTTATTTCCCATTTTAGAGCATGTCTGATTATTCTCCATTTGTCTTCTCAGGATATGTCTAATATAGTGCTGTCTTGTTTGTCTTATAACTTGTAATGTTGAATTACTTTAAAAAATACATTATCAAGTGTTCTTTAGGGGAATTACAGTAGTGGCAGCTATCACTTTAAATATTCGTTACTAGAGCTAACAGAGCATTATTCTTGTATCATCATCATCCTCACTCTGTGAGGTGGCAGAGGCACTCATGTCTCTCCACATATCTCGGTCCTTGAGATTCTTAATCAAATTCTCTGCTAATATTTCTCCATGCCATCGCTGCAGACCATCAAGCATCATCTTTCTTGGTTTACTTCTGCTTCCGCTAACATTGATCTTTCCAGTCATCGTGATGTTTTTTCAATGTCTCTCTTCTAGATTCGTGTGCACTTTTCTAATTTCATTAGCCATTTCCAGGCAGTCGTCATTAGCCACTCATGGATTGCCATTCTCTCATTATTACTTCACCTTAGATATGTCAAAATGTGGAACCCTCAACATTTTGACTGCAGTTACCACATTGTAGTGCAGATATTGGAAAGCTTCATTTATTGTAATATTAATATAACACAATTTGTTAATGTTCTATTTAATGCTGTACCGAATATTCGCTTTGGGGCCGAATAGTGGACCTTATAACTATTAAGTATTCGGCCGAATAGTGGTTACCTTACTCCTGTTTCTGCATACACTGTGATGGACTGAAATAACTCTCTCATTAACACAATAGTTGCTGTTGCCTAAGTCTGTTGTAGCGGGGCAAACTGCGACCCGGTTGCCTGGTACAAACTTCATAAAATGCCAACCGCAGTGTGAGTGTGTGTCTGTGTGTGAGAGAGAGAGGGAGAGAGAGATCTTGCGTTTTTTGTTCTTTCAGGGTGTCTTCTCCCAAATCAAATTTGAAGATATTGCTAACGAGAATATGAAGGTGCGTTTAAATTACATCGAATGAACGGCCGAGCGAACGATGGTTTTGAAAGAGGCGCGAGCCCGAGGACAACTAGTCACAGACATCAGAAGGAGACAGTCGTCATTTTTCAGCCATGTTATGAGAAGATGGAAAATTGAACATTTGGTGACCACTGGAAAGATCTGTGGAAGGAGGGATAGAGGAAGACAACGATAGAAGATTCTTGACAGTCTTGTTGCATGGCATGGAGGTGTGTCAGCACACGAACTGATACATGCTGCAGGAAATAGCAGATTGTGGAGAGGCATGATCGCCCACGCCAGTCGGCAAGGCACCTGATGATGATGATGATACATTATTCATATTCGGCCGAATAGTTGGTCCCACTATTCGTATTCGGCCGAATAGTTTAAATCACTATTCGGTACAGCTGTAGTTCTTTTTTGTATTTTAATTTTAAAAAGTGTTTTTAAACTAGACCTTAATGTCAGCAACATCTCTTATAATTTGTGTTCTACTCTTTACCATCCAGCGGAGCACAACTGCTCAACCAACTCACACCTGTCTGTTACCTTGGCTTTAAGAAAAAGCAGAGAGTAGTATCATTGCATCCTACCAAGCACATCAGAAGAGATGACTAACGGTTGGGGTTGGGTTCTTTATTTTGACATATCTGGGGTGAGGAGAAGGGGCGGGGCTGAGTGGTCCCTAGGCATGGTGTCCGCCTCTAGTGCTGGATGTCCCGGGTTCAGACCCGGTTGAAGGCTTGGATTTTTCACATGAATTTCTAGTAATTTTACCTGATCTCTGGGTAGCAAGATTAGACATTCATATGTATTTTTGCGCACATACAAAAATCCCTTGGCAGTTGAAAATTGAAAAGAATAGTCTAACGGTGCTGCCCGGGAAAAATTTGGAGTAACAATTTACCCAAAGTATTTCAGTATCCTCGCCAGTGCTATGGAGCTCCTACGCTGCGCTGAGATTCTTGGGACCCAGGCTTCAGTTCGAAGTAGAACAGAGCACTTATGGGTTTCTACCCTTGTGCCTTAATGTTGATCTATTGTTCAAACCTAACCTAAAATTTAAACGTATCTAGGAGGAAATAATAGTGGAATGACTGGCTACCCATGATAGGGCATGTGATGTATGGTTGGGCTTGGCTACATCCTCATATAAAACACTACAGCCATGAAAACCATCCAATTATGAACATTTCTTATGTGTAAATAGGTGAGAAAAAGCATGAAATTGCTGCATGAGGTAACAAAGTTTATGAAGACTTTTCTTGGTTTGGTTCAGGTATACAGCATCAGCATCTACTTGAATTGACCTAGTTAAGTTCATATTGTTGACTGTAGTATGTCTCCTGATTTCACTCCTAACTGGGCACAAACACTAAAAGGAAACATACGTGCACGACTTAGATATAACTCTTGTGATGATGTGAGATGGGAAACCATAATCGCCGATGCTTGCCAGTATGGCTCATGATGAGGCAAAAAAAAAAAACCAGATTTTTGTCTAAAGCAAAATAAATGGTTATCACTTTTTCATACTTTCCTGTTTCATGCTTGTTCTCTATATTTAATATTTTTATGCTCATTAAACATTTTTTCAGGTCAGTTTTCGTGAAAAAAACAGATCGCTTAACTACTGCCGTCTTCAAGTCCAGCTGATTCTCAAACAAGTGAATGTAAATATGGGCATCAAAATAATAAATCACTTTTCATGACTTAACCAGCTGAACTTGTTGTTTGTTGTGAGCTTGATGAAGTGATTAGGAGTGTGCTCATTACTTAGTTAACAGTGGGTTTGCTTCAATGCCGAATATTGAAGGAAATGGTCAGAATCAGATGCCAGGTCCTCAGTTAAGGTTGACACTTATGAATCTCCAAAACTTTGTCTCTCCATCTGGTTTTACACTTTGACAGACTGCTATTCTTGCATCTGTTGATGTTATCCTTCAGCTTGTATCACAGTCTGTATATTGCTCAGCTGTCTCCAACTTTTCTCTAAAATATGGCATAGTGGCTAGTCAGCTGTTTACAAAACATTGGTCCATTGTCAGTCCACATCAACAGCAGAATTCTCTTTTTTTTTCTTTCTTCGACAGCATGGCTGGTCTTTCACTGTTTCCACAGTGGTTCATTGATTCCTTTATTTATTTTTTTGAACAACTCTGCTTTGATTCTCATCCTGCCCACAACCTCTATATTATTTTTGTTCCTGAATAATTATTTTTTGAGTTTATAATTGCATGTTAACATTTTTAGTGCTAAACTACTATGCATTTATGATTTCTCTATCCAAGGTATACTTTCCCAACTTCTTACAAGTCATTTGTTTGTTGCTGGAAATGCTAACCCGAGCATTGAATGCCTGCAGAAGTCAGAGAAATCAAATCAAGTTGAAACTAAAAAGATATATAACATCTTATAATCATATAAACCAATATAATGTAGGCTTTCTCAGAGATAAAGAAATTAAGGAACAGTTCTCAGTTACGATCTCTAATAAGTACCAGGTGTTGCAGCAGTTAGCTGAAGATGTCAACACAGAAGTCTGCTGGGATCAGATCAAGGGAATCTGGAATGAATCTTGCGTAGAAGTTCTTGGCAAGAAAGAAAGGAAACATAAAGCATGGATAACACCAGAAACCATTAAACTGATTGAAGATAGGAAAAGTAAAAAGGCAGAATTAAACAATAGCAAAACTAGAGCTGCTAAAGCTAGAGCTCAGGAGAATTACACAGAAGCCAACAAGGAAGTTAGGAGGCATATAAGGGCAGATAAAGTGAAATATCTAAATGATCTAGCACAAGAAGCGGAGACAGCAGCAGCAAAAGGAAACCTCAGAGAACTTTACAGTAACACAAGAAAATTAGTAGGTATATATAGTCAGCCAACTGGATCAAAAATAGTCAAGGAAAAGTACTTACTAACACTAAAGATCAAATGGACAGATGGGTTGAATATTTTGAAATGCTTCTAAATAGACCAGGCCCAGAGGTTCCCCCAGATATCCAGCCTTTTGAAATGGAACTGGATATCAACTGTGAGATACCATCCAAAGAGGAAATTAGAAAAGCTATAAATCTTCTTAAGGAAGGAAAGGCGTCAGGCCCAGATGGTATCCCAGCTGAAGCCATCAGGACCAACATAAACACATCAACAGAATTGCTACATAGATTATTCAGTAAGGTCTGGGAGACCGAAGAAATACCAGTAGACTGGAGAGAAGGATATCTTGTGAAACTGCCCAAAAACGGTGATCTACAGGAGTGTGAAAACTATAGAGGAATTATGTTGCTGTCAGTTCCTGGAAAAATATTAAGTAGAATTATTTTGGAAAGATTAAAAGATGCTATTGATAAAATGCTAAGAGATGAGCAGGCAGGTTTTCAGTCAAACAGATCCTGTACTGATCAGATAGCCACATTACGTATTATAACAGAGCAAAGCATTGAACTGAACTCACCACTTTACATTGGATTTATAGACTATGAAAAAGCATTTGACAGCATTGATAGGGAATCTCTCTGGAAATTGATGGGGCACTATGGAATCCCACAGAAAATTATCAACTTAGTAAAGGCAACATATAAAGACATGAAATGTCGAGTTCTTCATGAGGGAAAGCTAACAGATGCATTTGAAATAAAAACAGGTGTGCGACAGGGATGTCTTTTGTCGCCTCTCTTATTTTTACTGGCAATAGACTGGACTATGAAAACAGTAACTGCTAACACCAAGAATGGAATTCAGTGGACCCCTACAAAACAGCTTGATGATCTGGACTTCGCTGATGATATTGCTCTTCTGTCCCATTCACGGAATCAGATACAAGATAAATTAAATATACTTAATGCGAGATCACAGCAGCTTGGTCTGAAAATCCATAAAGGAAAGACAAAGATAGTGAGAATAAATCAGGCAAATAGGAATGTGGTTTCTCTTAATGGCACCCCACTCCAAGACGTGGAGTCGTACACCTATTTAGGCAGTAATGTAGATAAAGATGGAGGAACTGATAGAGATATTAAAATTAGAATACAAAAGGCAAGAGGGGCTTTCATAGCACTAGGGAATTTGTGGAGGTCAAAAGAAATTAAAAGAAATACTAAACTAAAAATTTTTAATTTTAATGTCAAATCAGTACAATTGTATGGGGCGGAAACATGGAGAACAACCAAGGCAATTACTAATAAATTACAGACATTCATTAACTAGTGCCTGCGCAGAATAGAGGGAATAAAATGGTATGATAGAATAACTAATGTAGAACTTTGGGAGAGAACTAAACAGGCTCCAGTGGATCAGGAGTTGAGGAAAAGATGCTGGCATTGGATAGGGCACACACTGAGAAAACAGGAGAACAGCATAACTAGAATGTCTTTGCATTGGAACCCACAGGGGCATAGGAATAAAGAAAGGCCAAAAAACACATGGAGAAGAGAGCTGGAGAATGAGGTTAGAAAGATTGGGAGGACATAGGGAGAGCTCCATGCAATGGCGAAGGATAGAACGACTTGGCGTGAGTTGGTTGAGGGCCTATGCTCCATTGGGGGATAGAAAGGCAGAAGAAGAAGAAGAAAGAAGAAGTCAGAGGTGTTAGCCTGAAGGCACAAATACCAGGCCATATTGTAAATGGACACAATGCATTTATTTCTTCAGATGAACACAGAAGAAAAGTGATATTTGCCTCTTGTTTTACCATGACTGTCCTTGCTGCTACTTTGATTTGCTCTCTCATATGGGTATTATGTTCCCTTGTTAAGAGAAAATATAATTTCAAAGATTGTTACTTTACAGAATGAAAACATTGGGATTAAAAGTTAGTCAAAAGATCATCCTCACTGCACATCAACCATTCAGTTCATAAGTGCTGAGACTTCCTCCTAAATGAATTCTGCAGTGCGTATTACCTGACAACACCAGTTTTGAATTAGTTTATTACTCATCTTTGGCTTCCTGCACAGTGCTTATGTTCAGCCTCACACTTTGTAAACTGCTGTTTTTGCAGTGTGATCATGGTTGCGAATTCACACTCATCACTCGGTTCTAGCAAACATCTTACTTCTCATAGATCATTCTGTATATCTGCCTGGTCCATTGCTAGTCCACCCTCCTCGGGAACCTTACTTGCAAGCCTATCAGCTTGCTCATTTCTTTTACATCTACATACCCTTGGTTATAATGTTTGGCCCAAGGGTCTTTGGTTTGAATTTACACCCAGTGAGATTTTCTAACATCAATGACATTTGGCTCTCAGGCTGACCAAACCCAACATGGGTCCCAGGTAAAGTCTTAGGAAGTATAGGCAGCCGGTGTGATGTTGACCATATCACTCATAATTGGCTATACAAATATGAATCTAGCATCATATACCCAGTGTGGTGTGAGTGGCATGAAAATAGTCCTTTACGTACTTTACTAAATTAGTAGTGGAGCCACAGCTGTTTAGCAGTATGTTGATGCAATATGTGTGGAGGGTTGATACATGCTAGTTATGATGGTCATAAAGTGTTGACAGTTGTGATACAAGTGAAAGAAGTTGCGTTAAGGGCAAATGTGGCTATAAAATAATTAGCGCACAATCAATGAGAAGTGTTCAATAAATAGCTTGGCCCTCAGGGTTGTAAGATGCAAGTTGAACAATAGCAGGTAAACTCACTCAGAAGCTGCAGCCGAGGTTAATCAGCACACAAATAAATTACGATTTTGGTAAACTCTATCTAAAATAAATCCAGCAGGAAAGCATACGTGGATCAGATAGAAAGTCGAGGAAACAACTGTTTTACTACCAACTGTTGGAAACTGCGGCTTAGGCATTGTGAACACACATCATAATGCCAGGTTTGATCCCAGCTTCATGTGATTTGACAGCAGACTGCGTTGCGTTGGCTCTAACAGTAGTATCTAAAGCCGACCATTTAGTAAGCAGTGAGAAACTATTGAACTTAAATTTGCATAGAAAAACTACAACTAATACATGCTGGAGGTGGTTATGCAACCTCCTGTAAATAATACTCAACACACTTTTAACCATCAACTGGAAAATAATATGCTGTTGAGAGATATCTTCTTCTGCACGGTTACCGGCTGTAAAATCCGGCAGAAAGTTCATGTTGTTCGTCCCCGGCTATCTCTGAACTGCAGTCCTGTTTCAGAACCTGATTGTTGCATGTTGGTTTCATGCCTCTCAGACAGATGCACTCCGACTCCAAAGGAAGCTCCTAATTAGTCGACTCTTACGACGTGCTTTTGTGTAGGCAGTGGGTCTATTCTTGTTTTCCCTATAATAGGGCCCTGGAACCTACACCTAGTTGAGAGACATGAATACCTTCACCATCCAATGTTAGATTAAAGTTGAATGGCTATGCATGGGTTCCAGGACCTATTCTGGAGCGAAAAAACCACTACTCCCAACAAACATGTTGTAGAAGGTGACTAATTAGAAGTTTTGCTACAGTGCATAAATGTGTGGCCGAAAATCGTAGATATCGCAGCCTAGCTGTAAACCATAACACAATATGCCGACCTCCCTTTTGAGGGAAAATGCAGAAAAGAAGAAACCCTATCATGGATACCACGAAGCAGTTCCTTCGTAGAACATTGCTCGCATCATGACATGCCAGGAAGCCACTCTGCCTTTGTCAACTATCCTGCCCCATGAACTTTCACGCTTAAGGTATTCTTGATTTTGTGTGCACAATGTGGTCCTGGTTTCAGGTAACACATTCTTTACTACTGTCACGCATTTAAAAAAAAAAAAAAAAATGATTTTTTTTTTTTTTTGGTTCGCCCATTTTATATATATATATTTTTTTTATAAAAATATATATTTCTTATATATATATTATATAGTATATAAATATATATTTCTTTTTTTTTTTACTATTTTCATAATAATTTCGATCAGTAAAGCTGGTCATAGAAAAAAATAATGTGTGCAAACTTCGTCTTTCACTTAGCCCCATTGCCCAACAAATATGGTCATTATATATAAAATATATATATATCATATATATATATCTTGTGTGTTCTGCGTGTCACGAATGCATCATTATTGCACATTGGTAACCTCCCCAACGCCAGATTAAATTCCTTTGGAACTATATTTTATACCAAGAATCAGTGCAACGCTTTTTTCTCCAGAATATTGTTTCACAGCATTGCATTGTCATCCACATTTTTCGTTTTTTTTTTTTTTCTCTTAAATGAACAAAAAAACTTGATTATGAAAAGGTTACAAATTGACCGTCTTACATTTTGTTTTTCCAAACACTTATCTTTCAGACCACAATCGCATGTTATCGTTATATAACAATATACATAATGAAAGTCATGTGAAAAGTAACACCAAAGCATGAATAGTAAATACATGCACTCAAATATACACACACACACACACATGCATGCATACACATGCTCATTCATACTTTTGCATATAGCATGAGTGAAATCGAGCTCCACTCGAAGTGCATGTGTGAAAAAGTGAGAGCTCTGTAGTTTATTATGACAAACTACTGGACGTAAATTTGCCTAGAAAAACCACACAACAGGCAGGGGCTGCTGGGGTTGGGTCTGCAACGTCCTGTAAAGGATACGCAACTAACCTTAGTTTATTAGGAAGTAGCTTAAAATCGAAGGCAAAGTTTTGACCAAGCAAAAGTTATCTAAACAAAAGCGTTTAATAATTCTAGTCAGTTAATCGAGGGGTTTAATATTTTTCAGTCGATATGAACAGATTGTTGTAGACACGCATGTAACGGTGAGAAAAGTTAATCAATATGGTAATGTTTGTCGTGTCTGTGTATCGCTGTTTGCTATAGGAGGGTAAAATGTATCGGGTTTTCTAGAAGCATTACCGCCAGTTTCGAATTTTAGCGTCAGGGACCCAGAATCAGTAACAACTGGCAATGCTGTCTTGGCACTTTCTTCATCTTACTGTCAAACTACAAACATCCATTAACTGGTGCCTGTCAAACTACAAACATCCATTAACTGGTGCCTGTCAAACTACACAAATCCATTAACTGGTGCCTGTCAAACTACAAAAATCCATTAAATGGTGCCTGCGCAGAATAGACACGTGTTGAGAAAACCTGAAAACACTATAACTAGAATGTCTTTGCACAGGAACACACAGGGGTAGAGAAATAAAGAAAGACGAAAACAAAACACGGAAAACGGAGCTAGTGAGTGAAGTTAAAAAGATGGAAAGGACATAGGTAGAGCCGCATGCAATAACGAAGGATAGAACGGATAGAAAGATCTGGCTTGAGCTGGTTGAGGGCCTATGTCCAGTTGAATGATAGAAGAAAAAGAAGACTAACAATACTATGTGGCTTTGCAAATCATATTTGTCTACAGCATTGTCACACACATACTTCAAATTATTTTTTAACCGGGAAGCTTAGACCGGCCCACAAATGCCTGCAAAAGTCGGATGTGTAGACTAAGACGGAAAGGGGCTGATACGCTCGCCTGCATATCTAAAGTCGTGAGTTCGAGCCGAATGGAACTGGACATTTTTCAAAAATGACTTTTATCTCACAGCTCGAACTAGCCTTGAAGGTTTACTAGGTGAAGTCCTGAGAAGTAAAGGAGGCCAGCGGGATCTTGACCACATTACCCACTGAGTGCCGATTGGTCTATAAAATAAACTTTTAGCCCCATCAGGCTTGTCTATGATGCTTGTGTTCTCAGCCCTTTGCTTTATGGCAGTGAAACTATGTCAACTTATTCGTACCAGGAGAGACGGCTAAATAGCTTTCACTAGCGATGTCTAAGAATACTTGGCATTATGTGGCGGGACAAGATCACAAACACTGGGGAAAAAACTCATATATTAAAGGTCTTCTCAATGCCCAGTCTACGAAGGCTCAAGTGGCTGGGTCACACACGGAGGATGGCAGAGTCCATATGGACATCCTTTATATTGAATTAAAGACGAGTAGGAAATGTCGAGGTAGATAGATCACTACTACGATATAAACACATTTGCAAGCAGGACATGAATGATACAGGTACTGAAGTGGGCTCGTGGGAGCAAAATGTCATGGACCGTGTTGAGTGGAGGGGCATATTCAGAAAGGGAATGAGGAATGAAGGAAGAAAAGATTGCAGAAAGGAAGAGAGCTGAGCGTCAGAGAAGAAAGACACCAAACACAAATGTTGACAACGATGATCTTGAAATCCCGTGCTATAATTGTGGAGGACTTTTCTTAGCGCGGGCTGGTCTTGCTAGTCACACTCTCCATCGCCATGGGATGTGAGTCCCCTGCCCCCTCCAAGCGCAATATAACACTATCGTCTGGAAAGACGGAAAAGTTCCAGTCAGCCAGTCAGCCTGAAGTCTGGAAAAGGTCCCTTAATTGTACTCATCAATCACTAATACTGCTTCTTCTGCTTCGTGTATAGTTCACCTGCATAGAATCCAGTTTACTAACACACTTGTGTTCTTACAAACTCCAGTTTTGTGGGGGAAAAAACATAAGCTTCCACGCGTTAAGATTGCCGACTCTCTAGTCTAGACAGAACCTGTGGTGTCAGCTTCAAAATTAATTGTTAAAAAATTATTCTATTCTGTTAACGCAACATTTTAAATTTATTCTGACTCAATGCTTGATCAAAGTAAGCATTTTAAGATTTTTACTTCCTTTGCTTTCCTAAAGTGGGTCTGAAAAACTATAAGAATATGCCCACACATTAAGAAAAGGATTAAAAAAAATTCAACAGGAGTATTCAATACAAGATAAAATAATTTTCTAGAATCAATATTCAGTGTTCTTTTTTCAAACAAATCACAGTGCTTTGAGTAAACTGAACATTTACAACATGCGTTAAATGTACAATACATATGATACTGTACTGTGAACATTTTGAAAATTATACTGGTTTTCTAGATAAAAACCTCCGACACCGTCTTTCTTTCGAAACAGTTTGATTTTTACATTGGCGAGATCATACATTTGATCTAGAATGTTGTCAAAAATGCTAGCGCTGATTTTCCTATCAATAAACCAGCTTAGAGCAAATACAGTGGTACAACAGCACTTTACTCAAAAACAAGGGTATTTTATTGAGGGCGGCAGTGTGATAGAAATCTTTCAAAGAGAAGGTAGGTATAACAATTAACTGTGTACTAACAATATGCAACTGAAAACCCTGAGAAACTTTAAATCGAATGTGCAGTTTAGCCAAGTAGTTACCGCAGTAAGCACGAATCTCCCGACCGTCTTTACTTCCAAGGACTTCACCTTGTACCTATTTAAGGATGGGTCGACATGGGAAGCCAGATAATGATGGACAAGAAAATCAGACCCCATGCGGATTTTAACCTACGACGGATCTGCAGGCATGTGTCTAGCCGCTACATTAAGGCGGCTTCTCTCTCTTCTATATAAACATTTCCATTTTAAACGTTCATTTTAACATCTCAAATATATATATATATTCAGTATGTTCAGTATTAGTATTATGTGCTGACATATAATATATATGTATATGTGTGTGTGTGTGTGTATATATATTATGTGTCAGCACATAATACTAATACTGAACAACCCCAGAACCCCTCATAACTGTATAGAGGCAGAGACCTCAAAGGTTTTAATCCTTGTTTAACTGCCCAACGATGCTGAAAATATAGATCCTCATGCACGTTTTCATAGACCACAGGAAGATTTTTGACAGTGTTTTAACACCAGAAACTGTGGCGAATATTAGAAGCATAGGATTTTCAATACAGTTGGTAGATCTAATGAAATCTCTTTTTAAGCAGCAGTCAGAGTAACTGATGACACAGTGGCCTTACGAGGTGCGGAGCGAAGTGAAACAGTGCTGAAAATATAAGAAATGTAGTTAGTGATGAGGCACTTTTGAGATTTGATCCACTCAAATGTGGGAGTGGGGGGGGGGGGGGGGAGGGGGGGGGGGGGGGTTAAACCTGCTCCAGAACCCGGATGTGCAGAGGACACAATTCTCATTTCTAACCCTGTACAGGTCGTTGAAAAATTAATTGAGACCGTCAAAAGCACAATGAAGAACGTGACTCTTTTTCACAGTTTAAAATAATAATAATAATAATAATAATAATAATAATAATAATAAAAATAGTAGTAGTAGTAGTAGTAGTAGTAGTAGTAGTAGTAGTAGTAGTAGTAGTAGTAGTAGTAGTAGTAGTAGTAGTAGTAGTAGTAGTAGTAGTAGTAGTAGTAGTAGTAGTAGTAGTAGTAGTAGTAGTAGTAGTAGTAGTAGTAGTAGTAGTAGTAGTAGTAGTAGTAGTAGTAGTAGTAGTAGTAGTTGTTGTTGTTGTTGTTGTTGTTGTTTTTGTAATAGTACCAATATTAATATCAATAATACTGCTCACAGTAAATACAGCATACATGATATGCCAGGAAAAGCGGTTGGTGGGCATACTTTTAACAATCTGTGATGTGCTGATATAGTTTTGATCACTGAAAGTGAAACGCAAATGCAAGAAATGATGGATAAAATTGTAACGGAAAGTGAAAACAAGAGACTTAGTTTGAACAATAGAAATACAGTAGTAGTGGTAATTACAAAGAAAACTGACCCTCCAAAATACAACATCAAAGTAATTGGGATAAACCTCAAGCAAGCTGATATGTTTAAGTACTTTGGTACACTAATAACATCAAATAGAAGATGTATTAAAGAAGTTAAATGTCTAATAGCTCAAGCAAAGGCAGCATTTTACAAAATTAAAAATATTTTATGCAATCTTTCTTTGTCAAATGAGACGAGAAAGAGAATTCTTAAAAGCTATATACATCCTATATTGATATACGGGTGTGAATCATGGACAGTAAATTAGTAAATTAGTGAAAACGTATTTGGAAGCTGCGGAGATGGGGTTTTATAGACAAATGATGTGAATACCCCGGACAGATAAAAAGAGTAAAGAAGATGTCTGCACACATCAGAATGAGACAATCTACATTCTTTGGTCATGTGATGAGAAGGAAAAAAACGAGTACATCGATACGGAAGGAAAGTTGAAGGGGAGGAGGGAGACCTAGAGAACAGATGCTCGACAGTTTGACATCATGGCATGGAAGATCTAATCTGTGTCAGAGCTGATTGAATGTTCACGAGATAGAGGGTTGTGGATGCCTTGACTACTAACGCGGCATGGACTTTAAGAAGAAGAAATACAGCATACTAAATATATATTAAAATAGAAAATGTCACAAAGATGTCATATTTTGCTGAATCATCTGTTTTTCCATGCATGTCATTGTGGTTTTTACTTAGCACAACAATATCAGCAGCAAAGTCAAGATCTTCCAGCTGTGAATCCTCTCTCTCTCACTCTCCCCGCCCCACCCCCCACCCCTACACCCCTCTTTCCTGGCTGGTGTTTCCAACATATTTTTTAAAAAAAATTATACATGGTTATGCCAAATAGCAGGGGAGATGAATGCATCTGGTTTCACACCAGTTTTACATTTAAACCAGTCACTTAAACCATCAGCTGTTCGCACTGCACACTCTGTGCCTCCATTCATTGTCTTAATAGTTACTACATACCACCACTACTAAACACTTATTTCTGAAATTCAGTGTAACATTGTAGGTAGCAATAACTGAAATACTCTTTTCCAGACATGTCGAGCCTCAAGTGTGCCAGACGATGCTATCACATGTGTGGTTTTGTTATGTACAGTCGCGTCGACAAAACGTGTGTGACATACAGAAATCGAATCAATCAGGCAGATATCAAGCTAAGCAGAAAAGCTGGATATGTTGTTATCTATAAGACCGACCCAGGTTTGTTTTAATGCCTTGTCTAACTTGCGCTATTTTATTTGATGCGTGCGTGTTGTTGAAGTGTGTTAACGGGATATAATTATTTTGTCAGCAGAGTATATTTGTTATTTATCAAACATTCATGTTCCCCTACTTCTCTTCCTAAAGAAAAAAGCAAAAGCGGGGGAAGGGGGGTGAATAAAGGGGGTAATACAAGAATCTTCTGTATGATCTTTCTGGTGTGCTGTGTAGGCAGGTCGTAATTTCGGTAAGGTATTCTTGGGGATCAAACTTTTGCGTGGCTGTGTGGTGAAAGTGTTTGCAAAATCAAAGAAATAGTATTTTATAATCCCTTAAAAGACTCTATGCTACAACCTTTTATTTCCCTTCAAAATTGGGAAGCTCTATGTTGTAGCTCAGTTAGTTTAAGTCTAAATCCAGCACTGTTTAAGACTGTATAATCTAAAGTGGCATGCTACAAAGAACCAGTTTTAATACAAGACCTCGAATATTGTCAGGCCATTTAATGTCTTGATACCTCATAGATGCTGTTTGGCAGAAGAGTTCTTCAAATTCTTCGCACAACCAAAATGAGAAATCCATGTGTTCTGAAAAAGGCCGATTCACAAAGAATAACATCGGAAAAAGGCAGGTGATCGTTTACTGACGTTTCTAATAACAGGAAATAACATACCCTTATTATGTTACTGGCGCATCAGGCATACATAATGCCAGACACATGTACATAGACCAATCGCCACTCTATGAGTGATATGGTGCACATAGCGCTGGCCGTCTTTGCTTCCGAGGACTTTATCTGATTGCATTGGTAGGTTGAGTCCATTTTGAATTCAATGTAATTTCTGATGTGGGGGTGAGGGGAAGGGGAAGACCCGGCACTATGCGGATTTTTCCAAAGTAAATGTATGTATGTGTCTGTGTATAGTTGAGATCATAAAATTATAATTAACAAAATACCACTAGAATGCCAAATAAGGAGAAGAAACACAGAATTTAAAAAACACAGGATCAAGTGCGTTGGATATCTAACAAAAATAGCCCCATATATTCTAACTTCATAGTCACATTGCAGCCAAGATGAGTGCAAATATGAGCCAAAAGCACAGTGGCCAGACCCTTGTCTGGTGTACCGAAGATTCTCCACGGGCCCCATACAAATTTTCCTGAGCTCTACCAAATCAGAAGATGGTAAAACTCGGATGGATATTCCTTGCAAATGTTTACTGCCCGGAGCTCATCAACGCTTGGTGTTAAGGTGTTGTTGATATGGCACACCATGAGAGCCAGGACCTTTTACTGTGTTAGCTGGTGGGTAGTTGGTTGGTGGTGTTGGTAGGACTGCGATTAATCTGCCCCTCTTTACAGGGTTTCATCCTTTTCAGGGAAAAGAACTCGAAATTGTAATCACCAAGAGGGATCATCTTGACAAGAAGTCAGAATAAACAATCAGTTTCATCCCCCCATCACCTACTCCCCCCTTCTTCCTGTTTTATTTTTCAAGTGTACTTCAAAACCAGAGACAAGTCTCCCCTTTATTTACTGTGTTTAGTGCAAAGGGTGGGGAAAGTCAGAAATATAGGGAGAAGTAGACACTTTCCCCTTATAAAACTTCTTCCCCTCCCTCTGCACACCCCCCAATGTTATAGTCAGTCCAATCTCCTCCGACCCTTCACTACCCACTCATTTATCTTTTCAAAAACACCAAAGAACGCTCGGGCCAAGTAACTGACCCCAAATTTTTCCGTCCCCTTTGATTGCACAAAATTTTTGTTGTTAGTTTAAAAGGTAACACTGTAGGTTCGTACTTTACCCAAGTGTGTGGGTTTTTTAGGGCAAAAACTTTTAGTTTTTACGAAGGAGGAAAGTTCGGGGTTTGGTTCCTTGGGATCAAAAACGGTCGAATCTGTGCGTCACCCAACCATACCGGCCTATTCGCAGTGACCCTTTTTTAAAAAGACTCATTTTGGTACTCGTAAAAATAAATTTAAATTTCCCAAAACATAGGAAAATGTTCTAGACACTACAGGCCGCCCTTTTCAAAGGAAAATTTTTTGAGGCGCAATGATATCTCTGGGTTTTTAGGAATGCCGGCAGAAGAAAACCGCTTAAATTCAGCTTGGGTTT
>CAJHNH020005228.1:0-17500 GCA_905116865.2 Candidula unifasciata
GATTTCACAGTTGTAAAAATTTAGCTAATCACAACTGGTGCAGAAAAATAACTAACAAACAGATTGGAGATAATTAAGTTGTGAATACTGACGGTAAGAAAACAATCAACGCTTAAATTCCTCTCTATAACAATTTATTCATTAGGGAAGCTATACCAGATACAATGATGGTTTTATTTCTAGAAATTATTTTGTCAAAAAAGAAATACAGTGGTAAGGGGAATAACCTGTAATGTACGTTATATATTGGGATTCAAGAAGGGAAGCACCTCGTTGGCAAAGGTCAGTGACTGTAAATTCTAAGTGAAATGGAGATGAGACGTCTAGACTTGGTAATAAAAGCATTAGTATTGATTAACACTTATAAATTGAATATATTGACAGGCTTATTGAAGCAGAAATGGAAAGATTGATTATTAAACCGAACGATTTAATAATTTAAATTCTTCGGGGCTTCATTCTTGTTTGAGCAATTTATACTGAAGTCAAATCTTTGTCTCATAGGAGAAGATTAACAAACAAATTTGAAAGATGTGAAGTTAATAAATAATAAACTAATAACCTGGCTTGTTGTATCTGCCAGTCAAGATAAGTCACACGTCATTAAGTCTTCACGCAGAAGCATCCTAATCTGACTACAGAGTAATATAATGGGAAGTAAAAGCAGATGGATGGGCCTCAAAGCGTGGAAAAGGTCGTTTATTTTTGTTTGTAACTCCTCTGATATATGTCACCGTCATCCATTTTCCATCCGACACGTGATCTTTTCTAGGACCTAGCCGGTACGCCACTTCATGTGGCACAAGCTTCCCCGGATGCTGTCAATCGTTCACGGAAATCTCGACTAAACGAAGAGCTAGGAGAGTCTCAGGGCTTGTCTTTACCGCATTACAGACTGTCGGTGACAGCTGAAGAGGGCAGCAGGCAGACACTGGCACTTCAGAAGGTCTTTCCTTAACCTACTTTTATTTCTTTGTATTTTGAAAGTATACAGGAAAATAGGGATTTGGATACATTCTTTATTTTAAGTAGGCGAAATGAACAAGCATTTAATTCTCCTGGGATGTTGGCGATATCACACACTAAAACTTTTTCCCAGACGTTAAGTGTTAAGGTACAGAGATAAGACTGACCAAGCAGACTTACTGACTGGAGATTTGCACACCATCTGTTGGTGTCAGAAATTTTATCTCCTAGCCAGACTTTTAGGAGCAGCTAACTCCGGCTAATTGTGTTTAATTCCCCCTGAGGTTACCTAACTCGACGGCAGGTCCGACGGTCACTATTGACATGGTGAGCAGAAAGTGTTAACAGAAGGATTGACACCGTCTGATTTTATTGTGATGGCAGGTGAAGTAGCCAGAGGTGTGACTTGGCCTATTAGCTTTGACCAGCTTAATTGAACCAGGAGATCCTAGCGTGGGAATTTAAATAAGTGTTGTACAGCCCTGACTGACAGCGAATAAACTTACCCACAGGGGAGGAGCTGTGATACCCGTGAATGAAAAGGATTTTAGGCGTAATGTAGGAGGAGCTTGATAAAAGTTATAAAGGGGTTAACTATAGGTCTGGTAAATGAGATCCTGTCGAGCACATGCCATCTGTTGGGCTTAACCTAAGCTTGAGACAGAACTTTTGGCATCGTGATTTCATTTTTCCAGGTAAGATCGAAATTAGGTTCACATCTATATTTTATGATAGAGATCTGTCTTTTTGCTCAAGTGTGTGTCTTCATCACTTTGTAGTACTCCTAGGCGGACATTTCTTCATTCTCGTAGGGCACTGTCACATTGCTTTATTTCCTATTTGATAGTGTCATGAATGTTTTTCGGGCACATGTGTTTCAATGTTGTAAAACCTAAATGTTGTTGTTGCCATTGAAATTTAATGAACTATCATGTTTTTGAAATCACAAGCGTGAAGATAACTTTGGCAATCTTTTCACGTGTGGTTAATGTGAATCTGTATTACATACAGCTAACACACTGAAATGTGTTTAACTCTCGGGAGGCTAATGCGGAGATTGATCCCGGAGAGTAAATCCACGAGATTTGTTATTTGATTCGCCCCAGAAATATTGTTAGCATTCTGGGCGCGTCGATTGTTCCAAGCATAGATTCCAGAACTGGTTCTGTCTGACTGATTGTCATTTTGAGTCTGTACGAGAGATGGCACCTGACGTAGAAGACTTGACTATCATTACAGGACGTGTAGAGGAAGGCAGAAGATGTAACAGTTGGAATGTGAGACATAAGCCCTTCCAAATTGGACAGGAGTGAATGTGAGCATGAGGGAGAGATGAAATGTTTTATTTAAATAAACATGCTTGATGTTAGTATAATATACATGCTTAGTGTACATCTAGAGCAGATACTACAAATATGCGCTTGTTTCTTCATTCTCCAGTTCCCACATTGGGCAGGGACTAGTAGGCATCCATTATTTGCCGACCGTCGAGTGTAACGACCTGCAGAAAGCAGTGAGGACGACAAACTGGAAAAGATAGGCAGGGTCTCAAGCCGAGAACTGTCCTGATGAGCTAAGTTATGTACAACTTTAATGTCATCTATAACATCATCCCCAACTCTACTAGCCTAAACAAGTTCATTTTATTTAATTTCGATTTATTAAATAAATCTTTTTGATGTTGTTACACAGAGTTAAGTAAATTGTGTACTTAGGTTCAAGTGTCTTTGTGCATATTAGTTTACTTCAGCTAACAAATATTTAAATCACTTGATGGGGGCTTTTAAGTAATGCCAGGAGAGGAGAGCAGTCGGAGGGGTTAAATGAGCACCTGGATTATTTCATAGTGGGTGTATCCAGAAATCTATCTATCCCTTCTCCTACTCCTGTGGATACAAGTACAGCAACTTTCATTTCATGGAACGAGCCACTCGCTGTTTTCTTGGCTATCCAGGACTGTCTAGGATCAACATAGCTTAGATAATAGTCCAGTTTCTCACGTGGGTGGGCATTGTTAAGGTTCAAACCCACACCCTCACTATATCAGTGTATTTACCCACGTGGGCGCGCGACAATTGGGGATCTCGTCCCGGCATAGAACCCACCGACAATTGGAGATCTCGTCTGGGAATTTATAACATCGAGCGACAATTGGGTATCTCGTCTCGGGGTTTATAACATCACGTAACAATTGTGTCGCTCTCTAGAATTAAAACCTGACACAAGTGGCGTCCCGCCAGCGATCAAACCCGGCAGACCCTAGACTAACGAAAAAGAAGTTTAATTTCATAGATTTCATTTTAACTCTTCATCCAGTTCTTAGACTAAAATCATACTTAGTAATTGGTAACTGGGAAGATTAAATTATAATAACTGTAAAAGTAATTAATTGATGAAATCATATGAGTTAACTGTCTTTCACTGAACATTTCATGAACATTGATTGTTTAATCTATAGTGCTTAGTTAGAGTTGATGAATTGATGATTTTTTTTTTTGCTTGCATATTTCATTTGATATAGATTGTAGAACATATTACATGCTGACATCATATCATTGAGATTAATAATTAGTGACTGAGTGTAACATCGCTTTGATCATTTATAGGCTTATCCTTTTTGCTGCTCTAGTATTCTAATAGGCTGTTAATCTGGTAGGCTGCTTTGCATCATATACATCTTTGTGCGGCTGTCATAGTCTCCTCTGGTGCCCAGTTCACTGTACTTTGCTTTCACATATCCTTCTTATCCTACCTCGGGGAAGTATTACATTTATCTCTAGATAGAATGGACTTACGTACCGAGTACCAAAAAGATGTAAGAAAATTCGGGATAGCTGAGGGTAGAGTAGGGGCACAGTTAGAAACATATATTAAATGCCAGATGGATACTTTTGATTATATGGTTGCCCGTAATGCTGCAGAGAAAAAGCGCCAGTTGGAGCTAGAAGAATATAATAGAGAGGAACAGCTAAGGAAAGTAGAGTATGAAAGAGACATACAGCTTATAAGAGAAGAATTAGAAAGAGAGATAGAGTGTATTCAGGAAGGATTTGCTGAAAGGATGCGGCGTAAGAGTGAAGAAATTCATCGAAAACTGCTACTTGAGAGGGCAGAAAAAGATAGGATAAAACAGCAAGCAGAAAACATTAGCGTTGAGGAAACTGCGAGTATATGCGAGGAAAAACCAATACCTCAGGCTGAAACTCAAGCAGATATGGTGGGGGCCCACTATCTAACCATTGTGGTGTGCACTCCTTGGCCAAACTCAACAGCTAAGGAAGAAAACACAAAAAACCGGAGGACAGTATCTCACACCTCTTATTCCTACAGAGAAAAGAGGCAACAAGGAGAACTCTTCTTTAGGGATAACCAGATCTACATTGCTGGACCCCTTAACTTCCATTCTTAAGCCTAAAAGGAAAAGATGGAACAAGAAGCAGAAATCTTCTAAAGGGACCAGATCTACATTGCTGGAACCCCTTACTCCCATTACCTCAGACGAGATAAATGAGAGCGAACCTGACAGTAGTGACAAGCGTGATAACGGTTGTAACCGTAGACATAGCGGTTCGACTGACACACCAGACATTAATGAGGACGAGGGCAAAGACTTACCCAACTCCCATATCCCCTTTGGTCCCTTCATGCAAGAAGAGGAATTAAAGCAGACTGATGTAGGGAATAACGCTGAACCTGTGTCCCCTATTTCCTTGGATGCGGCCGCATGCCTAATGGAATGTGTTAGTTCTGACTTTACACCAAAAGGAGTTGACTGCGATGGCGGCAACACACCTCCTGATTTGCTTTCACTGGACTGTGCATATGAAAGCCAGACCAAGGTGAGAATAGCAGATGAGGAGGA
This sequence comes from Candidula unifasciata, assembly GCA_905116865.2. Taxonomy (NCBI): domain Eukaryota; kingdom Metazoa; phylum Mollusca; class Gastropoda; order Stylommatophora; family Geomitridae; genus Candidula; species Candidula unifasciata. Next base: position 4,829 of record CAJHNH020005228.1, read on the forward strand.
GAGTTCTCTGGACGTCTTGACGATCTTAGAGACTCGACATAAACAGGACAATTCTGCTAGGCCTGTGCACGTCGATAATGGACAGACAGAAGTGTTTGCCATTATCGAAGAAGAAAATACTTTTCGTGAGCAGGGAGACAACTTGTCTCTGCTGCCCTGTACAGCTGGGGCGACAGGGATACTTCTGATGAAGGACCCTGAAGCGGAACAAGCCATGAATAGTAGGGAACCCCAACATTCTGGTCTTGTAGTACTCTTTGCTTCGAAGGAAGTGACAGGGGTATCTCAGCTGGTGGTGGAAACTTCATTGCGAAGAAATCCCACCTTACAGTCTACAGGAAACCCTGAGTTTTTTACTGATTTGACTGTATACCCTGACTTGATTTCGTGCTCTGACTCTGGACTGATCTTTGTTAAAGACAATTCCACCCTGACAATTTGGCAAGGTAAAGACAGAATGCACCGAAGAGGCAACAAATGGACACTCTTCAGAGAAATTGTTAGTGGTAAGTGGCACTCACTTCGTGGGATCACGATGAGTGAAGATATCCCTCGTTTTAAGAGGAGATTTGTGACAGATTATTTCAAGATCTGTAGACTGAGGAAAAGAGGATCCAACCTGACTGCGACTAATCCTTTTAGTAGAACACTTCAGGCTCTCCCTAGGCAGATAGGGCGCGGCGAAGTGAGGAAACGCACAGAGGTTGTCAGTCATCGGCGCAGAGGAGTCCCGTTGACAAAGCATGGATCTTTGATAATCCGATGGAAGGAGGAACCTCCGGACAAAGGGACATTACCGAGCGACTGCTTGGAATACCCGCTCAATACCAGGATCAATGACAGTATTGAATTATCCTGGATGAAAGGACATGGGATATCTGCAGACGAGTGCAGGAATTCCCACTGCCATAAAGAATACTGGAAACAGAAAACTTATGGGCAGTTATGCTAAGGAGGACTTGAAATTCTTGGAAGCCACAGAGCGTGCTGATGTGCGGTCAGGGTGACCGAACTTAAGGGAGAGGCTCTGTGACAATACGCTCGGTGACTTCAGAAGGTCTTTCCTTAACCTACTTTTATTTCTTTGTATTTTGAAAGTATACAGGAAAATAGGGATTTGGATACATTCTTTATTTTAAGTAGGCGAAATGAACAAGCATTTAATTCTCCTGGGATGTTGGCGATATCACACACTAAAACTTTTTCCCAGACGTTAAGTGTTAAGGTACAGAGATAAGACTGACCAAGCAGACTTACTGACTGGAGATTTGCACACCATCTGTTGGTGTCAGAAATTTTATCTCCTAGCCAGACTTTTAGGAGCAGCTAACTCCGGCTAATTGTGTTTAATTCCCCCTGAGGTTACCTAACTCGACGGCAGGTCCGACGGTCACTATTGACATGGTGAGCAGAAAGTGTTAACAGAAGAATTGACACCGTCTGATTTTATTGTGATGGCAGGTGAAGTAGCCAGAGGTGTGACTTGGCCTATTAGCTTTGACCAGCTTAATTGAACCAGGAGATCCTAGCGTGGGAATTTAAATAAGTGTTGTACAGCCCTGACTGACAGCGAATAAACTTACCCACAGGGGAGGAGCTGTGATACCCGTGAATGAAAAGGATTTTAGGCGTAATGTAGGAGGAGCTTGATAAAAGTTATAAAGGGGTGAACGCTAGGTCTGGTAAATGAGATCCTGTCTAGCACATGCCATCTGTTGGGCTTAACCTAAGCTTGAGACAGAACTTTTGGCATCGTGATTTCATTTTTCCAGGTAAGATCGAAATTAGGTTCACATCTATATTTTATGATAGAGATCTGTCTTTTTGCTCAAGTGTGTGTCTTCATCACTTTGTAGTACTCCTAGGCGGACATTTCTTCATTCTCGTAGGGCACTGTCACATTGCTTTATTTCCTATTTGATAGTGTCATGAATGTTTTTCGGGCACATGTGTTTCAATGTTGTAAAACCTAAATGTTGTTGTTGCCATTGAAATTTAATGAACTATCATGTTTTTGAAATCACAAGCGTGAAGATAACTTTGGCAATCTTTTCACGTGTGGTTAATGTGAATCTGTATTACATACAGCTAACACACTGAAATGTGTTTTAACTCTCGGGAGGCTAATGCGGAGATTGATCCCGGAGAGTAAATCCACGAGATTTGTTATTTGATTCGCCTCAGAAATATTGTTAGCATTCTGGGCGCGTCGATTGTTCCAAGCATAGATTCCAGAACTGGTTCTGTCTGACTGATTGTCATTTTGAGTCTGTACGAGAGATGGCACCTGACGTAGAAGACTTGACTATCATTACAGGACGTGTAGAGGAAGGCAGAAGATGTAACAGTTGGAATGTGAGACATAAGCCCTTCCAAATTGGACAGGAGTGAATGTGAGCATGAGGGAGAGATGAAATGTTTTATTTAAATAAACATGCTTGATGTTAGTATAATATACATGCTTAGTGTACATCTAGAGCAGATACTACAAATATGCGCTTGTTTCTTCATTCTCCAGTTCCCACATTGGGCAGGGACTAGTAGGCATCCATTATTTGCCGACCGTCGAGTGTAACGACCTGCAGAAAGCAGTGAGGACGACAAACTGGAAAAGATAGGCAGGGTCTCAAGCCGAGAACTGTCCTGATGAGCTAAGTTATGTACAACTTTAATGTCATCTATAACATCATCCCAACTCTACTAGCCTAAACAGTTCAGTTCATTTTATTTTAATTTCGATTTATTAAATAAATCTTTTTGATGTTGTTACACAGAGTTAAGTAAATTGTGTACTTAGGTTCAAGTGTCTTTGTGCATATTAGTTTACTTCAGCTAACAAATATTTAAATCACTTGATGGGGGCTTTTTAAGTAATGCCAGGAGAGGAGAGCAGTCGGAGGGGTTAAATGAGCACCTGGATTATTTCATAGTGGGTGTATCCACGAGTGGTGTGGTCAACAAAACAAAACTCTAGCCTCCTTAACTTCTCAGATGTAGGTCATTTAAAAACAATATCCGACTCAATAGGGGTGCAAATCCAAGACACCGGGGCAACGGGCGAGCCTAGTGCTTAGATCACCATAAAGGACCTGTTTTCATGGTTTATATCTATTTTTTATCCAGACATAAGAGTTGGACTTCCATTGCGAAAAAAAGAGGGTTTAGGCTTTAGAAAGCAAATGCTGTAGACGAATTATCTGTTTAAAACATCAAACTAATAAACGAAATACACATTTGCAGTACATGACGAGCCTCTTTTGGCAGTGGTAAAACTTCGCAAGCTAGCTTGTTTCGGACATTTTGTGAGATGTGATTCGATTACAGACTGTACTTCAAGGTAAAATGAGGAAGAGAAGAGGGGCGGAATAGTCCAAGAAGCAAAAAGGAACCTGGAATGACCACATCAATAGATGGACAAGACTAAATTATCATAAACTTGTTCAACAAGCGGAAGACAAAGAAAGATCGCAGGTTTTGCTTGCTAGTGCCTCCATTGATACACCTCCACGACTCTAAAGGGTCAAGGGTTATGTTATGTTACGTTATGTAATGACATAAAACTTAACAGAGGTGCCTGATAAGTTAAATATGATGTATAACCAGTAAACATCCTTAACACGAAATTGCTTAAGTACGCACGGTTAACACGAACCTGATTTTTGCCCTATACAGGAAGTATTATTATTATTAGTCCCCGTTTAACCCACCGTTTTGCTTTAGCACGAACTCCATATTCGGTTTCTTGGAATTCGTGTTAGAAGGGTTTTACAGTAACACATTCGTGTTATTTATTTATTTAGAGTTCAACGTTAAACAGGAGAGGATCTACATTTTTTACACCAAGTTTATTACCATATAGCTCGGCCTCTCTTCACAGAACAGCTAGCAGCATACCTAGAGCCTCACACACAAAGCTTGAATTCCGTAGCTCGGGCGACGATCCCGCAGGAAATTGAACTCATGAACTGATGACTACGTCACAGAGACCGCTAAAGAGGTGTCATTATCCAGAGTGTCGTGTTATCAGTGTTATCTTGGTGGAAGGATCAAGTATCATTACTCAAACAGCTATTATATGGAGCCTATCTTGAGTGTGGTGTTATCAGAGATATCTTGGTGGAAGGATCAAGTATCCTTACTCAGACAGCTGTTATATGGAGTCTATCTTGAGTGTCGTATTATCAGCGTTATTTGGGTGGAAGGATCAAGTATCATTACTCAGACAGCTGTTATATGGAGCCTATCTTGAGTGTCGTATTATCAGCGTTATTTGGGTGGAAGGATCAAGTATCATTACTCAGACAGCTGTTATATGGAGCCTATCTTGAGTGTCGTATTATCAGTGTTCTCTTGGTGGGAGGATCAAGTATCCTTACTCAGACAGCTGTTACATGGAGCCCATCTTCTGATATTGGGAAGCCGCCGTGATGTAGCAGCTGGACGTTCGCCTGTGGATCCGAGGGTCGTGGATTCAAATCCCTAGATTTCTTTTTCAACGATGCATCTTGGCCTTTGGGTCTGCCCAGACTTTTACACAGAAGTATGTGGGGGTGGGGGGGGGGGGGGGGGGGTGTTGGCGGTTTTTTAGGGAGGGAGGGGGGGTGTTGGCGGTTTCTTTAGGGAGGGAGGGGGGGGGTGTTGGCGGTTTTTTAGGGAGGGAGGGAGGGGTGTTGGCGGTTTTTTTAGGGAGGGAGGGGGGGGGTGTTGGCGGTTTTTTAGGGAGGGAGGGGGGGGGGTGTTGGCGGTTTTTTTTAGGGAGGGAGGGGGGGGGGTGTTGGCGGTTTTTTTTTAGGGAGGGAGGGGGGGGGTGTTGGCGGTTTTTTTAGGGAGGGAGGGGGGGTGTTGGCGGTTTTTTTTAGGGAGGGAGGGGGGGGGTGTTGGCGGTTTTTTTAGGGAGGAGGGGGGGGGGTGTTTGCGGTTTTTTTTTAGGGAGGGAGGGGCGGTGTTGGCGGTTTTTTTAGGGAGGGAGGGGGGGTGTTGGCGTTTTTTTTAGGGAGGGAGGGGGGGGGGGGTGTTGGCGGTTTTTTTTAGGGGGGTGGGGATTAGGCACACATAATAAAAATCACATTTCGGTAGGGACTTTTCTCTACACACACAAAAAAAAAAACCTCCACAATAACAACAAGGGGTAGAGTATCCTAGCTACCAGTCACCACACATAGGGAGGGGGTGTCACGTAAATATGGTCTTTCTTAGATTTTACCATTGTTTCTGTCTTTCCGTTATTAGAATTCATAACCAATAACTTGTTTGCTAATCCCCTTCTTTTCGTAGCACCTTTCTGAAGACAGCTTCACTTGTTCATTCCTGATCCTGTTGTGCCATGGCTTGTCACATAGGGCACGCAGTCTATTCCTCCATTCCGCTCTATCCTGTGCAATTAATTCAATATTATGGATGTAATCCAGTCCAGCAGCTTTGGCCTCTCTCATCAACGTTCCTCTTAGGGTTTCCTTGGGCGTACTCGAATTCTTAATCCCTTTAATTCCCATTTCAATTCCTTTTTGGTGATTCTCTGCTGGTTTCTTCTCAGGATGTGTCCAATGTGGTGCTGCTTTCTCTGTCTTGTAACTGTCGATACTTGTGTGTTCCCAGGCATTTCTCTGTATTGTAATTGTCGATACTTGTGTGTTCCCAGACACTTATCTGTCTTGTAACTGTCGATACTTGTGTGTTCCCAGACATTTCTCTGTCTTGTAACTGTCGATACTTGTGTGTTCCCAGACATTTCTCTTTTTTCTTCACTCCTTTTGAATTATTCCTATTTATTTTCACCATTTTCCGTAGACATTTGTTTTCGAATGCGTTTAACTTTCGTTCCATGTCTTTACTGAGTCTCCATATTTGACTTGCATCTCTGAAAAGTGAAACAACATTACAAGAAAAAGTCACCTTCACTACCAGAAGGGGAGTATTGCCAGTGTCGTAATGATTCACAGTCTGGAAAACAACTAAACAACCAATAAAACAATAACTTAACCAATAAACCAGCCAATAAAACAACAGTTTAACCAATAAACGAGCCAACAAAACAATAACTTAACCAAAAAACAGCCAATAAAACAACATCTTAACCAATGAACCAGCCAATAAAACAACAGCTGGACAAATAAACCAGCCAATAAAACAACAGCTTAACCAATAAACCAGCCCCAAAAAAAAAAAAAAAACAGTTTAACCAATAAACCAGCCAATAAAATAACAGCTTAACAAATAAACCAGTCAATAAAACAACAGTTTAATCAATAAACCAGCCAATAAAACAACAGTTTAATCAATAAACCAGCTAATAAAACAACAACTTAACCACCTAAGCAGCGAATAAAACAACCACTTAACCAATAAACCAGCCAATAAAACAATAACTTAACCAATAAACCAGCCAATAAAACAATAACTTAACCAATAAACCAGCCAATCAAAAACAACAACTTAACCACCTAAGCAGCGAATAAAACAACCACTTAACCAATAAACCAGCCAATAAAACAATAACTTAACCAATAAACCAGCCAATAAAACAATAACTTAACCAATAAACCAGCCAATAAAACAACAACTTAACCACCTAAGCAGCGAATAAAACAACCACTTAACCAATAAACCAGCCAATAAAACAATAACTTAACCAATAAACCAGCCAATAAAACAATAACTTAACCAATAAACCAGCCAATAAAACAACAACTTAACCACCTAAGCAGCGAATAAAACAACCACTTAACCAATAAACCAGCCAATAAAACAATAACTTAACCAATAAACAGTCAGTAAAACAACGACCTAACCAATAAACAGCCAATAAAACAACAGGTTAGTTTGCGTATCCTTTATAGGACGATGCAGAACCAACCCCCAAAGCCCCTGGCTGTTGTGTGGTTTTTCTAGGCAAATTTACGTCCAGCAGTTTGTCATTGCTTTCTGGAGGGTCGGCTTTTCTTGATACCACTGTCGAAACTACCTCAAGGCGCATGGCCCGCAGCTGGGATAAAATCCGGCATTCCGGCATTACGAAGCGTTCGCATCGACTTAGCCACAGAGCCGACAATAAAACAACAACTTAACCAATAAACCAGCCAATAAAACAACTGCTTAACCAATATATCCAGCCAATAAAACAACTGCTTAACCAATATATCCAGCCAATAAAACAACTATTTAACCAATATATCCAGCCAATAAAACAACAGCTTAACCAAAAAACCAGCCAATAAAACATCAGCTCAACCAATAAACCAGCCAATAAAACAACAGCTTAAACAAAACAAAACAAAACAAAACCAGCCTATAAAACAACAGCTTAACCCCCCCCCCCACCCCCCCCCCCCCCCACCCAAAAAAAACACAGCCAAAAAAAACAACAGCTTACCCAATAATCCAGCCAATAAAACAACAACTTAACCAATAATCCAGCCAATAAAACAACAGTTTAATCAATAAACCAGCCAATAAAACAACAGCTCAACCAATAAACCAAACAATAAAACAACAGCTTAACCAATAAACCACCCAATAAAACAACAGCTCAACCAATAATCCAGCCAATAAAACAACAGCTTAACCAATAAACCAGCCAATAAAACAACAGCTTAACCAATAAACCACCCAATAAAACAACAGCTCGACCAATAAACCAGCCAATAAAACAACAACTTAACCAATAAACCAGCCAATAAAACAATAGTCTAACCAGAAACCTACAAATAAACTAGGATAAAAAACAACTAACCGATAACACAGAAGACCTGTCAGAAACTTTCTCCGGAGTTCCTACGAAAAAGAAAAACAAAAACAAAAACGATACAAGAAAACACATTGACTTTACAGCATTTATCCTCCTTCCTTTGGTATTTCACTATGTAATAATTTCATCTACAGATCTATCATCATTTCGAAGATTTCATGTAAATTATTATTTCAGAGGCGAACCGAAGGGCCCGTCCCAGAGATCTCTTTGTGCCCTGAAGCCGCGAATCATTCCAGGAGAAAAGAAAAGAAGATGTTGAACCTTTCAATGTCAGTGTTCAAATCTAGTAAAGTAGAGGACTCTTTTCCATGCGTTTGTGTGACTGGGCTGGTGTTTGTTGTTCGTGATAGAGAGATTTAAAGAGAGAAAGGAAGGAACAGACAGACAGACAGACAAACAAACAGATAGACAGACAGACAGATTAGATAGATTAGACAGACAGACAGACAGACAGAAAGACCAGACAGACAGACAGACAGACAGACAGACAGACAGACAGACAGACAGACAGACAGACAGACAGACAGACAGACAGACAGACAGACAGACAGACAGACACTGAGTGGGGATGCAGAAAAAGATAATGAGGAATAAACTGAGTTCTCTACTCTCTATTTCTGTTTTATCTGCAGTGGCATAAAAACAATTCATAACCCATTCCACTTCGATCGCCTGAGTCACCAGTTACAGCTCGTGTATTAATGTGACCATCTCCTACCGATGATAACTCGCGTGTTCCCGGTGCATTCATCGCCAAGCCAGTACATACAAGAGTGAGTCCTTAGCGCGAAGCGCCTGTCTTCGTTACTATAGCAACATGCAGTAATGACTCGGTTTCTTTCGCTTAGGTATTTTCCCTGACGCTTTTTTTTTGTGTCTTCGATTGACTGGTCTTTTCATTTGTATGATGTTTTCTGCGTTGTTTTCACGCATTAGTGACATACTGCGAAATGTTTGAAAAAATATATATATATATACATCTGTTGTCTACAGGCTCTGACGGTAAAAAATTTACGCGTACTATTTAGACGTTATGAAAATAACTGAACGTCTACGATCTACAGCAGCGGTTCTTGACCTGCCGGTCGCGACCCTTTTTTGGGTCGAACGATCCTTTCACAGGGGTTCGCCTAAGACTATCTGAAAACATATATTCATTGAAGTTATGAAGAATTGTCTGGGGTCGACATAGCATGAGAGAACTGTATTAAAGGGTTGCAGCTTGGGACAGTTTGAGAGCCACTGGTTTATAGGATCTACAAGTAACTATATTTATATACTAACCGCCTCCACCTCCTTCTACTTTTTCTTCTTCTTCTTCTTCTTCTTCTTCTTCTTCTTCTTCTTCTTCTTCTTCTTCTTCTTCTTCTTCTTCTTCTTCTTCTTCTTCTTCTTCTTCTTCTTCTTCTTCTTCTTCTTCTTCTTTTTCATCATCATCATCATCTTTTCTTCTTCTTCTTCTTCTTCTTCTTCTTCTTCTTCTTCTTCTTCTTCTTCTTCTTCTTCTTCTTCTTCTTCTTCTTCTTCTTCTTCTTCTTCTTCTTCTTCTTCTTCTTCTTCTTCTTCTTCTTCTTCTTCTTCTTCTTCTTCTTCTTCTTCTTTTTCTTCTTCTTCTTCTTCTTCTTCTTCTTCTTACTCTTCTTCTATATACCTATTGATCATCTAGAGGTTCTAAAAGTAACTATATACCTATTGACTATCTACATGTTCTAGAAGAAGCTAACATTGCGTTACTATCTACAATCTTCCTTATATCTACTTTAACTAGCTGTATTCCGTATATCTACAAGCTTTAACCAGCTGTATTCCTTATATCTACAAGCTCTAATTCGCTGTATTCCTTATATCTACAAGCTTTGACTAATGGATTCCTTATATCTACAAGCTTTAACTAGTTGTATTTCTTATATCTACAAGCTCTAAAAAGATGTATTCCTTATATCTACAAGTTTTGACTAGCTGTATTCCTTATATCTACAAGCTTTAACCAGCCGTATTCCTTATATCTTCAAGCTCTAATTCGCTGTATTACTTATATCTACACGTTTTGACTAGCTGTATTCCTTATATCTACAAGCTTTAACTAGCTGTATTTCTTATATCTACACGCTCTAAATAGATGTATTCCTTATATCTACAAGCTTTAACTAGCTGTATTCCTTATATCTACAAGTTTTGACTAGCTGTATTCCTTATATTTACAAGCTTTAACTAGCTGTATTTCTTATATCTACACGCTCTAAATAGATGTATTCCTTATATCTACAAGCTTTAACTAGCTGTATTCCTTATATCTACAAGTTTTGACTAGCTGTATTCCTTATATCTACAAGCTTTAACTAGCTGTATTTCTTATATCTACACGCTCTAAATAGATGTATTCCTTATATCTACAAGTTTTGACTAGCTGTATTCCTTATATCTACAAGCTTTAACTAGCTGTATTTCTTATATCTACACGCTCTAAATAGATGTATTCCTTATATCTACAAGCTTTAACTAGCTGTATTCCTTATATCTACAAGCTTTAACTAGATGTACATCTAATATCTTTACTATCATTTTCTATGTCTTTAGGCGTATTGGGCACATAGTGATAGACGTACATTCTATTGATCGATCGGCACTCCGTGGGGTATATAGTTCGCACCCCTGCCGGGCGCCTTTACTTCCCATGACTTTATCTGGTACACACAGTAGACCTGGGAGCCAAGGCGGTTTCTGAAAAATGTCAGCTCCTTTCGGATACGAACCCACCACCTTCGGATACGAAGGCGAATGCATAACCGCTATACCACAGCAATTATGATAATAATAATAATATGTTGCACTTTGAATAGATCTAATTATATGTCAATAAATAATATATGCATTGAAACACAAAAAACCACTTGTACATAGTACTTCTATACATCTCTTTTCAAGTATTTTTTTTAAACTCGAAAAGGGAACTTCTTTATACGGTAGGAGGAAAAAGAAAGATGGGGGAAAAGGGGGGGGGGGGTGCTTCTGTGTTTGGCTGGAGGTTGCTCAGTGTGCTTAACACCCTCCACCCCCGCCCCCCCCCCCCGCCCCCCCCCCCCCCCCACCCCCCCCCCACCCCCCCCCCCCCCCCCCATCCCCACTGACAGTTGGAAGTGGAATCCGCACTTAGCCAAAATATGTCCAACTCTGCCAACATAATTGTCTCGCACATTATATCCTTTTTATTTAACGGTACACCGGCTTCTCAGCGTCATCAAATATTCGTGTGTTGCAATCTCTAATGTTAATATCATTGACAGCTATCTAATCTAGAATCTCGCCTTTGGCAGGGACGGATAGAAATCAGCGAAAACTGTCGCAGTTTTCTTTGTGTCTCCGGAAAACAAACTTGAACATGTCGATAATTCCGATCGATGCCAAGTGTGTCTTTGCGATTGCTAATTATTGTCCTGTCCATCGTATTGTACTTTCCAAAAGAGAAATGTTTCTGCAAGTGAAAGAAATACGTAGATCATGCATTTATGTTGTTTGCTTAATAAAGTATTACATTGTTTTGAAAAGTAAATTACCATCAACCACGTCACAAAATCTACATCAAAGAGAATGAAATGCCACAGATTTTGAATATTTACGCTTCGTAATAAATCACGAATGGCAAACTACTGGCCGTAAATTTGCCTACAGAAACCACAACAGCCCAAAAAATGCTGGGCTTGCTTCTGCAATATCATGTAAAGGATATTTAACTTTTTCAACGAAAAAAGGGCGAATTTAAAAAAAAGACAGACGAATACTGGCGTAGATGAATATAAGAGCTTTCGTGTATTATAATATTTATTACTATTCAGTAAATAACAAAAATAGTAATATTAATAATAATAATAATAATGTTATCATTATGAATATTTTGAGCATTTAAACGAGACTTGGGCTAGTGATTTACCCCCGCCCGTAAAACATTATACTTTCCGAATCGTTTTCTTTTTGTCAGCGTCCCAGGTAATTTAGTCTGTAGGCATTTAGACAGGTATGTAGATATTTGGGTAGACAAATAAAGAGTCAGACAGACAGACTTTATGTCAGCGTCCTCGGTAATTAGGTCTATAGACAGGTAGATAGAAATTGACAGACAGACAGAGATTTGCAGACATACATTTAGACAAATGGATGGACGGACAGATGGACTGAAATATTTATAAATCTGGCTAATATGATTTAGTATATCGTGTCTGTATAAGAAAAAAGTCATTTATCATCCCATCTACTTTTGTAGACGTAAACATGTCACAATGTACAGGAAGGAATTAAATGAAACACCCAGAACATCAAAGGCATCTTGCTTGACAAAATCAATACCTCCTAGTTTCTGAACTCCAAAGGTTGTGACTTGTCCTACCACCACACTTATAATTAGCCCGTCGTGGCATTCTAACACGAAGTTTGTTACGATGGCAACGACATAAACAAAACTTCAGTACATTTCAAGAAAATTTTTAAATTGAGTTAAAATGATGGAAAATAATACTCAGCATTCGTCTATGCAAATGGAAAGATATATTTTCAGAAGTTGCACGCCGACACTTTTATTAGGGAGCTCAGAAGTAAACAATGTTGTTCTTTAATCACGAGTGACGAAGACCACTTTCATCCAAAGTAGTAGTAATGATCAATGATTATGAGTACGAAGGTGGCTGATTAGTCTAATATGAGCCAGGAAAGTTCTTGAGCAGTGCTGACAACAGATGGAAGCAGCAGTAAGTGTGGGATTAGCAGTGCGGTTCTTTCTCTAGTCTGCCTCTGTTTCTCTGCTTGTGCAACCTCTGCTGCCTGGCAGGCCAATGCACCATGCCTGAGGGACGTACGCCATCCAGAACGGTCTTGTGCAGCAGCTCCCATGTCGCTTTGTTGATGCCAAAAGATTTGAGAGTAGTCGAGAGTTT
>CAJHNH020005228.1:22500-24154 GCA_905116865.2 Candidula unifasciata
AAGTTTGGCACATTCTGCAGCTCAGTTGTGGAACTATCTGCCACAGCAAATCAAAAGTACCAATAGTCCCTATACATACAATAGGAAACTGTTCGAATATTATCTGAGCACCGATTATATGCTCCCTTACAAGATAAAACATATGTGAAAAATAGCGCACATTTTTCCTAGATTTGTTACAACTGCTACGTTTTACTGTAGTTAGATATGTGCACATTCTAGTGCTTGAATTGATTATTCTGATGCTATTGCTAAATTTTAATATTACTTGATGTGTAAATGAAATGATGTAAGAATGGAGAGAGACATCGAAGGGCAGAATGTTAGACGGACCTGCGTGCCCAATTCTTAGCCCTTAAAAAATAAAGTTTGTTCGTTTGTTCGTTCGTTCATTCGTTCTGTCTGTCTGTCTGTCTGTCTGTCTATCTGACTGTCTCTTCGTTTGTCCATTCGTCCGTCCGTCCGTCCCTCCGTCTGTCCGTCCCTCCGTCCGTCCATCTGTCTGTCTGTCTGTTTGTTTGTCTGTCTGCCTGTCTGTCTGTATGTATGTCCTTCCGTCCGTTCGTCTGTCTGTCTGTCTGTCTGTATGTATGTCCTTCCGTCCGTTCGTCTGTCTGTCTGTCTGTCTGTCTGCAGTCAGTCGGTCTGTTTAATACTAACCCTAAGCATTCCTCAGAGAGAGAAAAACTCAAGTATTATCTGTCTACTCCTCCGAATCCACTCCAATCACCGTATCGTTCATGTCCGGCTTGCATACATCTTTTTATCGTTTTAGAGACCGACCTCGATGACTTCTATTCACATGTCTATCACAGGGGGAGAGTAAAAGATGAGTGTTTGAAAGGGCTTAATTTAAGACCAGCCTGTATGCCCAATGTGCGACCTTCAAACGAAAAAATTCCTTCTTACCCTGTACTCGAGATGCAATATGCGTAACAAACTGCACTCTTAAGTTTAAACTATATATATACGTGCGATTTCTATTTTCTTTTTTTCCCATTTAGCCAAACTATGCCACAGCAACGCTTGGGCCGGGTGCTGACAGCGAATATATTATATTATATATATATATATATATATATATATATAATATATATATATATATATATATATATATTATATATTGGCCGGGTGCGCTAATATAAATATATATATAGTTATATAATATACATATATATATATATTATATATATATTGGCCGGGTTGCAGCTAATATATATATATATATATATATTATATATATAATAGATATCTATATATATATATATATATATATATATATTGGCCGGGTGCAGCTAAAATATATATATATATATTATATATATAATATATATATATATATTAGCTGCACCCGGCCAAGCGTTGCTGTGGCATAGTTTGGCTAAATGGGAAAAAAGAAAATAGAAATCGCACGTCTCTAATATGGTTACTGTCCCAATCATTGTCTGCGCAGATACAGAGATAGTCTTCGATCCTCCCCCCCCCCTCTCCCAACAATCCATCTACTACTCTCTTCCTCATTGAAAGTTCTTGGAAAAGAAAGGCAATAGAAATCTCACGTGTCTATAATATAGTTAATCTCCCAATTCATCGAACCGAATTTGTGGCCACCCATTAGTCCAGAGCTTAAATAGGGGAATATGGAATGGGGAAT
>CAJHNH020005229.1:0-24152 GCA_905116865.2 Candidula unifasciata
AATTAAGATAACCCTAAAATGACCACAAGTGACATTTTTTTCCAGAATTTATGCATTTCGCGTGTGGCCCCGAAATAATTTTTGCAACCAAAAGTTTGGACAATTTGTCTCAGTCTATCATTTCACACTTGCAAGATACTTTATATGATAATTGGACAACTTGGAGCTCGTTAGGTGTAACAAAAGAAAAAGTTAAGATAAAATTGAAAAAAACAATTTTTTCTGTAAGAATCTGTTTCTAAACAACTTTGTTTGTGTCCTACCACTAAAACATTGAGCATATCCCCAGACAATTATTTTACACATGAATAGGACACGCTATCATGCAGAGTAGTTTTTTAAACAACTGAGATGTCTGATTTGAGTGCAAGTTTTGGTACAATCTGGTCGGCAACAATTAGGATAACATAAAAATGAACCACAAAAGTGACATTTTTCCAGGAATTTTATGCCTTACATCGTTTCGGGCCAAAATCATTATTTTCTAAAAAAAAATGCACAATTTAGTCTCAGTCTATCATTTCCACACTTGACGAGATACCTCTAGATGATAATTGGAACTATTGGACTTTGGAGCTCTCATAGGTGACAGAAAAAAAGATAAGATAAAAAAGTGAAAAACAAATTTTTTACGAAGAATTGTTCCTAACACTTTTTTTTATGTCCCTACCACTAAACATTGAGTCCCAGACAATTTTTTACACATGAATAGACACGCCTAGATGCAGAGTAGGTTAAACTGAATGTCTGATTTTGTCATTTTTGTACAATCTGGGGGCAAAACAATTGAGATTAACATAAAATGAGACCACAAGTGACATTTTTCCAAAATTATGCCTTTCGCGTTTGGCCAAAATCATATTTTCAAAAAAGTTGCCAATTTAGTCTCAGTCTATCATTTTTTCACACTTGACGAGATACTCTAGATGATAAATTGGACACTTTGGAGCTCGTTGGTGACAGAAAAAATAATAAGATAAAAAGTGAAAAACAACAAAATTTTACGAAGAATTGTTCCTAAACACTTGTTTGTGTCCTACCACTAAACATGAGTCCCCAGACAATTATTTTTACACATGAATAGACACGCTAGATGCAGAGAGTAGGTAAACTTGAATGTCTGATTTGGCATTTTTTGTACAATCTGGGGGGCAACAATTGAGATAACATAAAAATGACCACAAGTGACATTTTTTTACCAGAATTTATGCCTTTCGCGTTTGGCCAAAATCATAATTTCCAAAAAGTTGCCAATTTAGTCTCAGTCTATCATTTCACACTTGACGAGATACTCTAGATGAGAAAATTGGACACTTTGGAGCATCGGTGACCAGGGACAGAAAAATAGATAAGATAAAAGTGAAAAAAAATTTTACGAAGAAATGTTTTCTAACAAACTTGTGTTTGTGTCCTACCACTAAACAGTGAGTCCCAGACAATTATTTTACACATGAAATAGAGACACGCTAGATGCAGAGTAGTTAAACTGAATGTCTGATTTGGCATTTTTGTACAATCTGGGGGCAACAATTGAGATAACATAAAATGACCACAAGTGACATTTTTGCAGAATTTATGCCTTTACGCGTTTGGCCAAAATATATATTTCCAAAAAGTTGCCAATTTAGTCTCAGTCTATCATTTCACACTTGACGAGATACTCTAGATGATAAATTGGACACTTTTGGAGCTCATTGGTGACAGAAAAATAGATAAGATAAAAGTGAAAAACAAATTTTACGAAGAAATGTTCCTAACAACTTGTTTGTGTCCTACCACTAAACATTGAGTCCCAGACAATTATTTTACACATGAATAGACACGCTAGATGCAGAGTAGGTAAACTGAATGTCTGATTTGGCATTTTGTACAATCTGGGGGCAACAATTGAGATAACATTAAAAATGACCACAAGTGACAATTTTGCAGAATTTATGCCTTTCGCGTTTTGGCCAAAATCATATTTGCCAAAAAGTTGCCAATTTTAGTCTCAGTCTATCATTTCACACTTGACGAGATACTCTAGATGAAAAATTGGACACTTTGGAGCTCATAGGTGACAGAAAAATAGATAAGATAAAAGTGAAAAACAAATTTTAAACGAAGAATTGTTCCTAACAACTTGTTTGTGTCCTACCACTAAACAGTGAGTCCCAGACAATTATTTTACACATGAATAGACACGCTAGATGCAGAGTAGGTAAACTGAATGTCTGATTTGGCATTTTGGTACAATCTGGGGGCAACAATTGAGATAACATAAAAATGACCACAAGTGACAATTTTCCAGAATTTATGCCTTTCGCGTTTGGCCAAAATCATATTTTCCAAAAAGTTGCCAATTTAGTCTCAGTCTATCATTTCACACTTGACGAGATACTCTAGATGAGAAATTGGACACTTTGGAGCTCATAGGTGACAGACAAATAGATAAGATAAAAGTGAAAAAAACAAATTTTACGAAGAATTGTTCCTAACAACTTGTTTGTGTCCTACCACTATACATTGAGTCCCAGACAATTATTTTACACATGAATAGACACGCTAGATGCAGAGTAGGTAAACTGAATGTCTGATTTGGCATTTTGGTACAATCTGGGGGCAACAATTGAGATAACATAAAAATGACCACAAGTGACAATTTTCCAGAATTTATGCCTTTCGCGTTTGGCCAAAATCATATTTTCCAAAAAGTTGCCAATTTAGTCTCAGTCTATCATTTCACACTTGACGAGATACTCTAGATGAGAAATTGGACACTTTGGAGCTCATAGGTGACAGAAAAATAGATAAGATAAAAGTGAAAAAAACAAATTTTACGAAGAATTGTTCCTAACAACTTGTTTGTGTCCTACCACTAAACATTGAGTCCCAGACAATTATTTTACACATGAATAGACACGCTAGATGCAGAGTAGTTAAACTGGATGTCTGATTTGGCATTTTTGTACAATCTGGGGGCAACAAATTGAGATAACATAAAAATGACCACAAGTGACAATTTTTGCAGAATTTATGCCTTTTCGCGTTTTGGCCAAAAAATATTTTTGCAAAAAAAGTTGCCAATTTAGTCTCAGTCTATCATTTCACACTTGACGAGATACTCTAGATGATAAATTGGACACTTTGGAGCTCGTTGGTGACAGAAAAATAGATAAGATAAAAGTGAAAAACAAAATTTTACGAAGAAATGTTTCCTAACAACTTGTTTGTGTCCTACCACTAAACAGTGAGTCCCAGACAATTATTTTACACATGAATAGACACGCTAGATGCAGAGTAGATAAACTGAATGTCTGATTTGGCATTTTGGTACAATCTGGGGGCAACAATTGAGATAACATAAAAATGACCACAAGTGACATTTTTCCAGAATTTATGCCTTTCGCGTTTGGCCAAAATCATATTTGCAAAAAAGTTGCCAATTTAGTCTCAGTCTATCATTTCACACTTGACGAGATACTCTAGATGATAAATTTGGACACGATGGAGCTCGTTGGTGACAGAAAAATAGATAAGATAAAAGTGAAAAACAAATTTTTCGAAAGAAATGTTCCTAACAACTTGTTTGTGTCCTACCACTAAACATTGAGTCCCAGACAATTATTTTACACATGAATAGACACGCTAGATGCAGAGTAGTTAAAACTGAATGTCTGATTTGGCATTTTTTGGTACAATCTGGGGGCAACAATTGAGAGATACACATATTAAAATGACCACAAGTGACATTTTGCAGAATTTATGCCTTACGCGTTTGGGCAAAATCGATATTTGCAAAAAGTTGCCAATTTAGTCTCAGTCTATCATTTCACACTTGACGAGATACTCTAGATGATAAATTGGACACTTTGGAGCTCGTTGGTGACATTAAGATACAAGTGAAAAACAAATTTTACGAAGAATTGTTCCTAACAACTTGTTTGTGTCCTACCACTAACATTGAGTCCCAGACAATTATTTTACACATGAATAGACCGCTAGATGCAGAGTAGGTAAACTGAAGATTTGGCATTTTGGTACAATCTGGGGGCAACAATTGAGATAACATAAAAATGACCACAAGTGAAAACAGAATTTATGCCCTTTCGCGTTTGGCCCAAAATAATATTTACAATTTAGTCTCAGTCTAATTTCACAATTGACGAGATACTCTAGATGAGAAATTGGACACTTTGGAGCTCATAGGTGACAGAAAAATAGATAAGATAAAAGTGAAAAACAAATTTTACGAAGAAATGTTCCTAACAACTTGTTTTGTGTCCTACCACTAAACAGTGAGTCCCAGACAATTATTTTACACATGAATAGACACGCTAGATGCAGAGTAGTTAAACTGAATGTCTGATTTGGCATTTTGGTACAATCTGGGGGCAACAATTGAGATAACATAAAAATGACCCACAAGTGACAATTTTGCCAGAATTTATGCCTTACGCGTTTGGCCAAAATCATATTTTGCAAAAAAGTTGCCAATTTAGTCTCAGTCTATCATTTCACACTTGACGAGATACTCTAGATGAGAAATTGGACACTTTGGAGCTCATAGGTGACAGAAAAAATAGATAAGATAAAAGTGAAAAACAAATTTTACGAAGAATTGTTCCTAACAACTTGTTTGTGTCCTACCACTAAACAGTGAGTCCCAGACAATTATTTTACACATGAATAGACACGCTAGATGCAGAGTAGTTAAACTGAATGTCTGATTTGGCATTTTTGTACAATCTGGGGGCAACAATTGAGATAACATAAAAATGACCACAAGTGACAATTTTGCAGAATTTATGCCTTTCGCGTTTGGCCAAAATCATATTTTCCAAAAAAGTTGCCAATTTAGTCTCAGTCTATCATTTCACACTTGACGAGATACTCTAGATGAGAAATTGGACACTTTGGAGCTCATAGGTGACAGAAAAATAGATAAGATAAAAGTGAAAAACAAATTTTACGAAGAAATGTTCCTAACAACTTGTTTGTGTCCTACCACTAAACAGTGAGTCCCAGACAATTATTTTACACATGAATAGACACGCTAGATGCAGAGTAGTTAAACTGGATGTCTGATTTGCATTTTTGTACAATCTGGGGGCAAACAATTGAGATAACATAAAAATGACCACAAGTGACATTTTGCAGAATTTATGCCTTACGCGTTTGGCCAAAAATATTTTCAAAAAAAGTTGCCAATTTAGTCTCAGTCTATCATTTCACACTTGACGAGATACTCTAGATGAGAAATTGGACACTTTGGAGCTCATAGGTGACAGAAAAATAGATAAGATATAAAAGTGAAAAACAAATTTTACGAAGAAAATGTTCCTAACAACTTGTTTGTGTCCTACCACTAAACAGTGAGTCCCAGACAATTATTTTACACATGAATAGACACGCTAGATGCAGAGTAGTTAAACTGGATGTCTGATTTGGCATTTTTGTACAATCTGGGGGCAACAATTGAGATAACATAAAAATGACCACAAGTGACAATTTTTCCAGAATTTATGCCTTACGCGTTTGGCCAAAATAATATTTCCAAAAAAGTTGCCAATTTAGTCTCAGTCTATCATTTCACACTTGACGAGATACTCTAGATGAGAAATTGGACACTTGGAGCTCGTAGGTGACAGAAAAATAGATAAGATAAAAGTGAAAAAACAATTTTTACGAAGAAATGTTCCTAACAACTTGTTTGTGTCCTACCACTAAACACAGTGAGTCCCAGACAATTATTTTACACATGAATAGACACGCTAGATGCAGAGTAGTTAAACTGGATGTCTGATTTGGCATTTTGGTACAATCTGGGGGCAACAATTGAGATAACATAAAAATGACCACAAGTGACATTTTTCCAGAATTTATGCCTTTCGCGTTTGGCCAAAATCATATTTTGCAAAAAAGTTGCCAATTTAGTCTCAGTCTATCATTTCACACTTGACGAGATACTCTAGATGAGAAAATTGGACACTTTGGAGCTCATAGGTGACAGAAAAAATAGATAAGATAAAAGTGAAAAACAAATTTTACGAAAAATTGTTTCCTAACAACTTGTTTGTGTCCTACCACTAAACAGTGAGTCCCAGACAATTATTTTACACATGAATAGACACGCTAGATGCAGAGTAGTAGTTAAACTGGATGTCTGATTTGGCATTTTTGTACAATCTGGGGGCAACAATTGAGATAACATAAAAATGACCACAAGTGACAATTTTGCAGAATTTATGCCTTACGCGTTTGGCCCAAAATATATATTTGCAAAAAAAGTTGCCAATTTAGTCTCAGTCTATCATTTCACACTTGACGAGATACTCTAGATGATAAATTGGACACTTTGGAGCTCATAGGTGACAGAAAAATAGATAAGATAAAAGTGAAAAAAACAAATTTTACGAAGAAATTGTTCCTAACAACTTGTTTGTGTCGCTACCACTAAACAGTGAGTCCCCAGACAATTATTTTACACATGAATAGACACGCCTAGATGCAGAGTAGGTAAACTGAATGTCTGATTTGGCATTTTTGTACAATCTGGGGGCAACAATTGAGATAACATAAAAATGACCACAAGTGTGACAATTTTGCAGAATTTATGCCTTTCGCGTTTGGCCAAAATCATACCCCCCCAAAAAAAGTTGCCAATTTAGTCCTCAGTCTATCATTTCACACTTGACGAGATACTCTAGATGAGAAATTGGACACTTTTGGAGCTCGTTACGGTGACAGAAAAATAGATAAGATAAAAGTGCCAAAAAAACAAATTTTACGAAGAAATGTTCCTAACAAACTTGTTTGTGTCCTACCACTCAAACAGTGAGTCCCAGACAATTATTTTACAACATGGAATAGACACGCTAGATGCAGAGTAGGTTAAACTGGATGTCTGATTTGGCATTTTGTACAATCTGGGGGCAACAATTGAGATAACATAAAAATGACCCACAAGTGACAATCCCTTTGCAGAATTTATGCCTTACGCGTTTGGCCAAAATAATATTTGCCAAAAAGTTGCCAATTTAGTCTCAGTCTATCATTTCACACTTGACGAGATACTCTAGATGATAAATTGGACACTTTGGAGAGCTCGTAGGTGACAGAAAAATAGATAAGATAAAAAGTAAAAAACAAATTTCGAAAAGAAGAACTTGTTTTTTCCTAAACAACTTGTGTGTGTCTACCACTAAACATTGAGGTCCCGAGACAATTAGTTTTTTTACAATGAAATAGACACGCTAGATGCAGAGTAGGCTAAACTAAATGTCTGATTTGGCATTTTTGGCAGAATACAATCTGGGTGGCAATTGGGCAACAATTGAGATAACATAAAAATGACCCCAAGTGACATTTTCAGAATTTATGCCATTTTGCGTTTTGGCCAAAAATCATATTTGGAAAAAAGGTGCCAATTAGTCTCGTCTATCATTTCACACTTGACGAGATACTCTAGATGAGGAAATTGGACACTTTGGAGCTCGTTGGTGACAGAAAAATAGATAAGATAAAAGTAGAAAAACAAATTTTACGAAAGAATTGTTCCTAAACAACTTGTTTGTGCTTCCATACCACTAAACACTTGAGTCCCAGACAATTATTTTACACATGCATAGACACGGTAGATGCAGAGTAGGTAAAACTGGATGTCTGATTGCACATTTTTGTACAATCTGGGGTGCAACAAGTAGAGAATAACATAAAATGACCACAAGTGACATTTGCCAAAATTTATGCCTGAAGACGTTTATGCCGAAAAACCAATTTTACGTAAAATAATTTCAAAAAAAAGTTGCCAATTTAGTCTCAGTCTATCATTTCACACTTGCCAACGAGATACTTCTAGATGAGAAATTGGACACTTTGGAGCTCGTTGGTGACAGAAAAGATAGATAAGATAAAAGTTGTGAAAAACAAATTTTACGAAAGAATTGTTCCTAAAAACTTGTTTGTGTCCTACCACTAAACATTGAGTCCCAGACAATTATTTTACAACATGAATAGGACACGCTAGATGCAGAGTAGGTAAAATGAATGGTCCTGATTTGAGCATTTTGTATAATCTGGCTGGCAACAATTGAGATAAACATAAAAATCGCTCCACAAGTGACAATTTTGCAGAATTTTAGCCTTTCGACATTGGCCAAAAAAATATATTTGCCAAAAAAGTTGCCAATTAGTCTAAGTTATGTCTAACACTTGACGAGATTACTTAGATGAGAAATTGGACACTTGAGCTCAGAGGTGACATAAAAAGTAACGACAAAGTGACAAGCGTTTTTTTTTACGAAGAAATTGCTCCTAACAACTTGTTTGTGTCCAGACAATAAAAAAAGTGAACAAACAAATTTTACACAGAATAGCTTCATAAACTACTTGCCAGAGTACTAAACCCACTAAACATGAGACATTTTGGTCAATTGATTTACACATGAATAGATAACATATAAATGCACAAGTGACAATTTTGCAGAATTTATGCCTTTCACCTTGTTTGTGTTCTACCACTAAACAAGGGTCCCAACAATTTAGTGTCACACATAAAAATCACTTACGAGAGAGATAGTTTTCTAGATGAGAAATTATGCATTTTGGAGCACCGTTAGGGACAAAAAAATAGATAAGAAAAAAGTTGCAAAATGACAATTTTACGTCGTAAGAATTGCGTCCACTTGACTTGATCATATCTCTAGAATGCTAAATTGGACAGTCCTTGGGATGCTCGTTTTTGACAGAAAAATAGATAAGCTAGATGCAGAGTAGGTAAACTGAATTGAACGAAAGAATGGTTACACTCTAACAAACAATTTTGAGTCCTACCAGCTAAAAATATTGATTCAAAGTGACACAATTCCCAGCAATTTTTACACATGAATAGATCACGCTAGATGAAGGTAGGTTAAATATGAATGTCAAAAATTTGGCCAATTTTGGTACAATCTATAGGGGCAACAATTGACGAGATAACATAAAAATAGACCACAAGTGACATTTTTCCAGAATTTAGGCCTTTCGCGTTAGGAGATAAAATAAAATTTGCCAACAAATTTTGACCAAGAATTTCGTCTAAAGTCTTGTCATTTCACCACTGACGAAGACTCTAGATGATAACTTGGACATTTGACTACCAGACGATAAATTGATAAGACACTTTGGAGCTCGCTAGATGCAGGAAGAAATTAGTCCTAACCTTGTGTGCTGATGAAAAACACAATTTTACGAAGAAATGTTCGGCAACAACTGACGATAACCTGTATCCTACCAACTAAACATTTTGACAAAATTTGGGCCTTATTGTTATCCAACATAAATTTGCAAACCAGTGCCGCTAGAATGCAGATCTATAGCGTTAAACTTGACGAGATACTCTGATTGCAGAAAATTGGTACAATTTGTCAGCAGTCGTCTTGCAAGAAACAGAAAAATAAGATGACCAATTGGAATTTTTTTCCACGAATTGGTGCAAGATCTATCGATAAGTTTTTTTTTTGGCCAAAATCATATTTTCCGAAGAAGTTGGGTTCCTAACAACTTGTTTGTGTCCTACCATTAAACAGTGAGTCACAGACAATTATTTTACACATGAATAGACACGCTAGATGCAGAGTAGGTAAACCTGAATGTCTGATTTGGCATTTTGGTACAATCTGGTGGCAACAAATGAGATAACGATAAAATTGACCTTACAACTGACATTTTTCCAGGATTTATGCCTTACGCGTTTGGCCCAAAATAATATTTTCATCACAAAGTTGCCAATTTAGTCTCAGTCTAGTCATTTCACACTTGACGAGGATACTACTAGATGGCAAATTGGACACTTTGGAGCAACAATGAGTAACACGAAAAATGATAATGATTACAAGTGAAAACATAATTTACCAGAATGTTGCTAACAAACTTGTTTGTGTCACTAACAATAACAGTTTGTCCCAGACAATTATTTACACAATTTAGACCGCTAGATGCAGAGTATTTACACTTGATGTCTGACGCTGGCATTTGTACAGTATGGAGCTCGTTGTTAAACTGGAAATTTTGCATATGATAAATCCGGGTGCAACAAAAAATAGCAAAATGATACACATTGATTTTGCAGAATGAGCCTTTGCGTATTTGGCCAAAATCATTTTTTACAAAATTGTTGCCATACCAGTCTCAGTCTCATTTCACACTTGACGAGATACTTAGATGGTAAATTGGAACACTTTGGAGCTCGTAGGTGACAGAAAAATGTCCTGAGATAAACGATATTGAAAACAAATTTTACGAAGAATTTTCCTAACAACTGTTTGTGTCCTACCACTGAAACAGTGAGTCCCATGACATTTATTTTTACACATGAATAGACACGCAGATGCAGAGTAGTTAAACTGGATGTCTCAGTTTGGCATTTTGGTACACATCTGGGGGCAAACATACTTCCTAATGATAAAAATGACCACAAGTGACATTTTCTGTTGAATGACAGAAAAATAGATTTGGCCAAAATCATATTTTAAAAAAAGTTGCCAATTTAGTCTCAGTCTATCATTTCACATTGACGAGATACTCTAGATGACAAAATTTGGACACTTTGGAAGCTCGTTCTAGATGACAGAATTGGAGCTCTTTGGAGCTCGTTTGGTGGACAGAAAAATGGATAAGATCCCAGTGAAAAAAACAAATTTTACGAAGATTTGTTCCTAACAACTTGTTTGTGTCCTACCACTAAACAGTGAGTCCCAGACAATTATTTTGCACATGAATAGGAACGCTAGATGCAGAGTAGTTTAAACTGAATGTCTGATTTGGCATTTTGGTACAATCTGGGGGCAACAATTGAGAATAACACAAAAAATGACCACAAGTGACATTTTTGCAGAATTTATGCCTTTCGCGTTGGCCCAAATCATATTTGCAAAAAAGTTGCCAATTTAGTCTCAGTCTATCATTTCACACTTGACGAGATACTCTAGATGATAAATTGGAACACTTTGGAGCTCGTTGGTGACAGAAAAATAGATAAGATAAAAAGTGAAAAACAAAATTTACGAAGAATTGTTCCTAACAACTGTTTGTGTGTCCTACCACTAAACAGTGAGTCCAGACAATTATTTTACACATGAATAGAACATGAATAGAGCGTAACAAAGCTAGATGCGCATCTAGTACTGTCTACACCTGAATTCTGCATTTTGCATGGGGATTTGTACAAAATGGGGCGCACATTGAGATAAAAACATAAAAATGACCACAAGTGACATTTATGCAGAATTTTGCCATTTGCGTTTGCCAAAAATCATTTTTCCAAAAAGTTGCCAATTTAGTCTCAGTCTATCATTTCACACTTGACGAGATACTCTAGATGATAAATTGGGAACTTTGGAGCTCGTTGGGTGGGGACAGAAAAATAGATAAGATAAAAGTGAAAAACAAATTTTACGAATAAAATGTTCCTAACAACTTGTTTGTGTCCTACCACTAAACAGTGAGTCCCAGACAATTATTTTTAAACATGAATAGACACGCTAGATGCAGAGTAGTTAAACTGGATGTCTGATTTGGCATTTTGGTACAATCTGGGGCCAAACAATTGAGATAACATAAAAATGACCACAAGTGACAATTTTGCAGATTTTATGCCTTACGCGTTTGGCCAAAATAATATTTTCAACAAAAGTTGCCAAAGAGTAGGTAAACTGGATGTATGATTTGGCATTTTTGTACAATCTGGGGGCAACAATTGAGATAACATAAAATGACCACAAGTGACATTTTTTCAGAATTTATGCCTTTCGCGTTTGGCCAAATCATATTTTCCAAAAAAGTTGCCAATTTAGTCTCAGTCTATCATTTCACACTTGACGAGATACTCTAGATGAGAAATTGGACACTTTGGAGCTCATAGGTGACAGAAAAATAGATAAGATAAAAGTGAAAAACAAATTTTACGAAGAAATGTTCCTAACAACTTGTTTGTGTCCTACCACTAAACAGTGAGTCCCAGACAATTATTTTACACATGAATAGACACGCTAGATGCAGAGTAGTTAAACTGGATGTCTGATTTGGCATTTTTGTACAATCTGGGGCAACAATTGAGAAAACATAAAAATGACCACAAGTGACATTTTTCCAGAATTTATGCCTTACGCGTTTGGCCAAAATCATATTTTCAAAAAAGTTGCCAATTTAGTCTCAGTCTATCATTTCACACTTGACGAGATACTCTAGATGATAAATTGGACACTTTGGAGCTCATAGGTGACAGAAAAATAGATAAGATAAAAGTGAAAAACAAATTTTACGAAGAAATGTTCCTAACAACTTGTTTGTGTCCTACCACTAAACAGTGAGTCCCAGACAATTATTTTACACATGAATAGACACGCTAGATGCAGAGTAGTTAAACTGGATGTCTGATTTGGCATTTTTGTACAATCTGGGGGCAACAATTGAGATAACATAAAAATGACCACAAGTGACAATTTTGCAGAATTTATGCCTTACGCGTTTGGCCAAAATAATATTTGCAAAAAAGTTGCCAATTTAGTCTCAGTCTATCATTTCACACTTGACGAGATACTCTAGATGATAAATTGGACACTTTGGAGCTCGTTGGTGACAGAAAAATAGATAAGATAAAAGTGAAAAACAAATTTTACGAAGAATTGTTCCTAACAACATGTTTGTGTCCTACCACTAAACAGTGAGTCCCAGACAATTATTTTACACATGAATAGACACGCTAGATGCAGAGTAGGTAAACTGAATGTCTGATTTGGCATTTTGGTACAATCTGGGGGCAACAATTGAGATAACATAAAAATGACCACAAGTGACATTTTTCCAGAATTTATGCCTTTCGCGTTTGGCCAAAATCATATTTTCCAAAAAGTTGCCAATTTAGTCTCAGTCTATCATTTCACACTTGACGAGATACTCTAGATGAGAAATTGGACACTTTGGAGCTCATAGGTGACAGAAAAATAGATAAGATAAAAGTGAAAAACAAATTTTACGAAGAAATGTTCCTAACAACTTGTTTGTGTCCTACCACTAAACAGTGAGTCCCAGACAATTATTTTACACATGAATAGACACGCTAGATGCAGAGTTGGTAAACTGAATGTCTGATTTGGCATTTTGGTACAATCAGGGGGCAACAATTGAGAAAACATAAAAATGACCACAAGTGACATTTTTCCAGAATTTATGCCTTTCGCGTTTGGCCAAAATCATATTTTCCAAAAAGTTGTCAATTTAGTCTCAGTCTATAATTTCACACTTGACGAGATACTCTAGATGAGAAATTGGACACTTTGGAGCTCATAGGTGACAGAAAAATAGATAAGATAAAAGTGAAAAACAAATTTTACGAAGAAATGTTCCTAACAACTTGTTTGTGTCCTACCACTAAACAGTGAGTCCCAGACAATTATTTTACACATGAATAGACACGCTAGATGCAGAGTAGTTAAACTGGATGTCTGATTTGGCATTTTTGTACAATCTGGGGGAAACAATTGAGATAACATAATAATGACCACAAGTGAATTTTTCGCAGAATTTATGCCTTACCCGTTTGGCCAAAATAATATTTGCAAATAAGTTGCCAATTTAGTCTCAGTCTATCATTTCACACATGACGAGATACACTCTAGATGATAAATTGGACACTTCGGAGCTCGTTGGTGACAGAAAAATAGATAAGGTAAAAGTGAAAAACAAATTTTACGAAGAATTGTTCCTAACAACTTGTTTGTGTCCTACCACTAAACAGTGAGTCCCAGACAATTATTTTACACATGAATAGACACGCTAGATGCAGAGTAGTTAAACTGAATGTCTGATTTGGCATTTTTGTACAATCTGGGGGCAAACAATTGAGATAACATACAAAATGGCAATATTTTCCAAAAAGATCAGTCTATCATTTGTTTGTGTCCTACCAACTCTAGAAAAATGACCACAAGTGACAAATTTTTCCAGAATTTATGCCTTAAACGCGTTTGGCCAAAATCATATTTTCATGAAAAAAGTTGCCAATTTAGTCTCAGTCTATCATTTCACACTTGACGAGATACTCTAGATGAGAAATTGGACACTTTGGAGCTGCCAATTTAGGTGACAGAAAAATAGATAAGATAAAAGTGAAAAACAAATTTTACGAAGAAATGTTCCTAACAACTTGTTTGTGTCCTACCACTAAACAGTGAGTCCCAGACAATTTATTTTACACATGAATAGACACGCTAGATGCAGAGTAGTTAAACTGGATGTCTGATTTGGCATTTTTGTACAATCTGGGGGCAACAATTGAGATAACATAAAAATGACCACAAGTGACATTTTTCCAGAATTTATGCCTTTCGCGTTTGGCCAAAATCATATTTTCCAAAAAGTTGCCATTTAGTTTAGTCTCATTTCTATCATTTCACACTTGACGAGATACTCTAGATGAGAAATTGGACACTTTGGAGCTCATAGGTGACAGAAAAATAGATAAGATAAAAGTGAAAAACAAATTTTACGAAGAAATGTTCCTAACAACTTGTTTGTGTCCTACCACTAAACAGTGAGTCCCAGACAATTATTTTACACATGAATAGACACGCTAGATGCAGAGTAGTTAAACTGGATGTCTGATTTGGCATTTTGGTACAATCTGGGGGCAACAATTGAGATAACATAAAAATGACCACAAGTGACATTTTTCCAGAATTTATGCCTTTCGCGTTTGGCCAAAATCATATTTCCAAAAAGTTGCCAATTTAGTCTCAGTCTATCATTTCACACTTGACGAGATACTCTAGATTAGAAATTGGACACTTTGGAGCTCATAGGTGACAGAAAAATAGATAAGATAAAAGTGAAAAACAAATTTTACGAAGAAAGTTCCTGTTCCTAACAACTTGTTTTACACATGAATAGACACGCTAGACAGACAAACTGAATGTTGTTCATTTAACAACTTATTGAGATACACTAAACAGTGAGTCCCAGACAATTATTTTACACACACTTAGAGATACTCTACACGCTAGATGCAGAGTAGTTTGTGTAAACAGTGAGGATGTCTGATTTGGCATTTTTGTACAATCTAGATGGTAGTTGGTAAAACAATTGAGAATCTGGGGCAAAAAATGACCACAAGTGACATTTTTCCAGAATTTATGCCTTTCGCGTTTGGCCAAAATCATATTTTCCAAAAAGTTGCCAATTTAGTCTCAGTCTATCATTTCACACTTGACGAGATACTCTAGATGAGAAATTGGACACTTTGGAGCTCATAGGTGACAGAAAAATAGATAAGATAAAAGTGAAAAACAAATTTTACGAAGAAATGTTCCTAACAACTTGTTTGTGTCCTACCACTAAACAGTGAGTCCCAGACAATTATTTTACACATGAATAGACACGCTAGATGCAGAGTAGGTAAACTGGATGTCTGATTTGGCATTTTTGTACAATGGGGGGGGGGCAACAATTGAGATAACATAAAAATGACCACAAGTGACATTTTTCCAGAATTTATGCCTTTCGCGTTTGGCCAAAATCATATTTTCCAAAAAGTTGCCAATTTAGTCTCAGTCTATCATTTCACACTTGACGAGATACTCTAGATGAGAAATTGGACACTTTGGAGCTCATAGGTGACAGAAAAATAGATAAGATAAAAGTGAAAAAACAAATTTTACGAAGAAATGTTCCTAACAACTTGTTTGTGTCCTACCACTAAACAGTGAGTCCCAGACAATTATTTTACACATGAATAGACACGCTAGATGCAGAGTAGTTAAACTGGATGTCTGATTTGGCATTTTTGTACAATCTGGGGGCAACAATTGAGAAAACATAAAAATGACCACAAGTGACATTTTTCCAGAATTTATGCCTTTCGCGTTTGGCCAAAATCATATTTTTTCCAAAAAGTTGTCATTTAGTCTCAGTCTATCATTTCACACTTGACGAGATACTCTAGATGAGAAATTGGACACTTTGGAGCTCATAGGTGACAGAAAAATAGATAAGATAAAAGTGAAAAACAAATTTTACGAAGAAATGTTCCTAACAACTTGTTTGTGTCCTACCACTAAACAGTGAGTCCCAGACAATTATTTTACACATGAATAGACACGCTAGATGCAGAGTAGTTAAACTGGATGTCTGATTTGGCATTTTTGTACAATCTGGGGGCAACAATTGAGATAACATAAAAATGACCACAAGTGACAATTTCGCAGAATTTATGCCTTACGCGTTTGGCCAAAATAATATTTGCAAAAAAGTTGCCAATTTAGTCTCAGTCTATCATTTCACACTTGACGAGATACTCTAGATGATAAATTGGACACTTTGGAGCTCATTGGTGACAGAAAAATAGATAAGATAAAAGTGAAAAACAAATTTTACGAAGAAATGTTCCTAACAACTTGTTTGTGTCCTACCACTAAACAGTGAGTCCCAGACAATTATTTTACACATGAATAGACACGCTAGATGCAGAGTAGTTAAACTGGATGTCTGATTTGGCATTTTTGTACAATCTGGGGGCAACAATTGAGAAAACATAAAAATGACCACAAGTGACATTTTTCCAGAATTTATGCCTTTCGCGTTTGGCCAAAATCATATTTTCCAAAAAGTTGTCAATTTAGTCTCAGTCTATCATTTCACACTTGACGAGATACTCTAGATGAGAAATTGGACACTTTGGAGCTCATAGGTGACAGAAAAATAGATAAGATAAAAGTGAAAAACAAATTTTACGAAGAAATGTTCCTAACAACTTGTTTGTGTCCTACCACTAAACAGTGAGTCCCAGACAATTATTTTACACATGAATAGACACGCTAGATGCAGAGTAGTTAAACTGGATGTCTGATTTGGCATTTTTGTACAATCTGGGGGCAACAATTGAGATAACATAAAAATGACCACAAGTGACATTTTCGCAGAATTTATGCCTTTCGCGTTTGGCCAAAATAATATTTTCAAAAAAGTTGCCAATTTAGTCTCAGTCTATCATTTCACACTTGACGAGATACTCTAGATGAGAAATTGGACACTTTGGAGCTCATAGGTGACAGAAAAATAGATAAGATAAAAGTGAAAAACAAATTTTACGAAGAAATGTTCCTAACAACTTGTTTGTGTCCTACCACTAAACAGTGAGTCCCAGACAATTATTTTACACATGAATAGACACGCTAGATGCAGAGTAGTTAAACTGAATGTCTGATTTGGCATTTTTGTACAATCTGGGGGCAACAATTGAGAAAACATAAAAATGACCACAAGTGACATTTTTCCAGAATTTATGCCTTTCGCGTTTGGCCAAAATCATATTTTCCAAAAAAGTTGCCAATTTAGTCTCAGTCTATCATTTCACACTTGACGAGATACTCTAGATGAGAAATTGGACAATTTGGAGCTCATAGGTGACAGAAAAATAGATAAGATAAAAGTGAAAAACAAATTTTACGAAGAAATGTTCCTAACAACTTGTTTGTGTCCTACCACTAAACAGTGAGTCCCAGACAATTATTTTACACATGAATAGACACGCTAGATGCAGAGTAGTTAAACTGGATGTCTGATTTGGCATTTTTGTACAATCTGGGGGCAACAATTGAAATAACATAAAAATGACCACAAGTGACATTTTCGCGAATTTATGCCTTTCGCGTTTGGCCAAAATCATATTTTCCAAAAAGTTGCCAATTTAGTCTCATTCTATCATTTTACACTTGACGAGATACTCTAGATGAGAAATTGGACACTTTGGAGCTCATAGGTGACAGAAAAATAGATATGATAAAAGTGAAAAACAAATTTTACGAAGAAATGTTCCTAACAACTTGTTTGTGTCCTACCACTAAACAGTGAGTCCCATACAATTGTTTTACACATGAATAGATACGCTAGATGCAGAGTAGGTAAACTGGATGTCTGATTTGGCATTTTTGTACAATCTGGGGGCAACAATTGAGATAACATAAAAATGACCACAAGTGACATTTTTCCAGAATTTATGCCTTTCGCGTTTGGCCAAAATCATATTTTCCAAAAAAGTTGCCAATTTAGTCTCAGTCTATCATTTCACACTTGACGAGATACTCTAGATGAGAAATTGGACACTTTGGAGCTCATAGGTGACACAGAAAAATAGATAAGATAAAAGTGAAAAACAAATTTTACAAAGAAATGTTCCTAACAACTTGTTTGTGTCCTACCACTAAACAGTGAGTCCCAGACAATTATTTTACACATGAATAGACACGCTAGATGCAGAGTAGTTAAACTGAATGTCTGATTTGGCATTTTTGTACAATCTGGGAGCAACAATTGAGATAACATAAAAATGACCACAAGTGACATTTTTCCAGAATTTATGCCTTTCGCGTTTGGCCAAAATCATATTTTCCAAAAAAGTTGCCAATTTAGTCTCAATCTATCATTTCACACTTGACGAGATACTCTAGATGAGAAAATTGGACACTTTGGAGCTCATAGGTGACAGAAAAATAGATAAGATAAAAGTGAAAAACAAATTTTAAGAAGAAATGTTCCTAACAACTTGCTTGTGTCCTACCACTAAACAGTGAGTCCCAGACAATTATTTTACACATGAATAGACACGCTAGATGCAGAGTAGTTAAACTGGATGTCTGATTTGGCATTTTTGTACAATCTGGGGGCAACAATTGAGATAACATAAAAATGACCACAAGTGACATTTTTCGCAGAATTTATGCCTTTCGCGTTTGGCCAAAATCATATTTTCCAAAAAAGTTGCCAATTTAGTCTCAGTCTATCATTTCACACTTGACGAGATACTCTAGATGAGAAATTGGACACTTTGGAGCTCATAGGTGACAGAAAAATAGATAAGATAAAAGTGAAAAACAAATTTTACGAAGAAATGTTCCTAACAACTTGTTTGTGTCCTACCACTAAACAGTGAGTCCCAGACAATTATTTTACACATGAATAGACACGCTAGATGCAGAGTAGTTAAACTGGATGTCTGATTTGGCATTTTTGTACAATCTGGGGGCAACAATTGAGAAAACATAAAAATGACCACAAGTGACATTTTTCCAGAATTTATGCCTTTCGCGTTTGGCCAAAATCATATTTTCCAAAAAGTTGTCAATTTAGTCTCAGTCTATCATTTCACACTTGACGAGATACTCTAGATGAGAAATTGGACACTTTGGAGCTCATAGGTGACAGAAAAATAGATAAGATAAAAGTGAAAAACAAATTTTACGAAGAAATGTTCCTAACAACTTGTTTGTGTCCTACCACTAAACAGTGAGTCCCAGACAATTATTTTACACATGAATAGACACGCTAGATGCAGAGTAGTTAAACTGGATGTCTGATTTGGCATTTTTGTACAATCTGGGGGCAACAATTGAGATAACATAAAAATGACCACAAGTGACATTTTTTCCAGAATTTATGCCTTTCGCGTTTGGCCAAAATCATATTTGCAAAAAAAGTTGCCAATTTAGTCTCAGTCTATCATTTCACACTTGACGAGATACTCTAGATGAGAAATTGGACACTTTGGAGCTCATAGGTGACAGAAAAATAGATAAGATAAAAGTGAAAAACAAATTTTACAAAGAAATGTTCCTAACAACTTGTTTGTGTCCTACCACTAAACAGTGAGTCCCAGACAATTATTTTACACATGAATAGACACGCTAGATGCAGAGTAGTTAAACTGGATGTCTGATTTGGCATTTTTGTACAATCTGGGGGCAACAATTGAGATAACATAAAAATGACCACAAGTGACATTTTTCCAGAATTTATGCCTTTCGCGTTTGGCCAAAATCATATTTTCCAAAAAAGTTGCCAATTTAGTCTCAGTCTATCATTTCACACTTGACGAGATACTCTAGATGAGAAATTGGACACTTTGGAGCTCATAGGTGACAGAAAAATAGATAAGATAAAAGTGAAAAACAAATTTTACGAAGAAATGTTCCTAACAACTTGTTTGTGTCCTACCACTAAACAGTGAGTCCCAGACAATTATTTTACACATGAATAGACACGCTAGATGCAGAGTAGTTAAACTGGATGTCTGATTTGGCATTTTTGTACAATCTGGGGGCAACAATTGAGATAACATAAAAATGACCACAAGTGACATTTTTCCAGAATTTATGCCTTACGCGTTTGGCCAAAATCATATTTTCCAAAAAGTTGCCAATTTAGTCTCAGTCTATCATTTCACACTTGACGAGATACTCTAGATGAGAAATTGGACACTTTGGAGCTCATAGGTGACAGAAAAATAGATAAGATAAAAGTGAAAAAAAATTTTTACGAAGAATTGTTCCTAACAACTTGTTTGTGTCCTACCACTAAACAGTGAGTCCCAGACAATTATTTTACACATGAATAGACACGCTAGATGCAGAGTAGTTAAACTGGATGTCTGATTTGGCATTTTTGTACAATCTGGGGGCAACAATTGAGATAACATAAAAATGACCACAAGTGACATTTTTCGCAGAATTTATGCCTTTCGCGTTTGGCCAAAATAATATTTGCAAAAAAGTTGCCAATTTAGTCTCAGTCTATCATTTCACACTTGACGAGATACTCTAGATGAGAAATTGGACACTTTGGAGCTCATAGGTGACAGAAAAATAGATAAGATAAAAGTGAAAAAACAAATTTTACGAAGAATTGTTCCTAACAACTTGTTTGTGTCCTACCACTAAACAGTGAGTCCCAGACAATTATTTTACACATGAATAGACACGCTAGATGCAGAGTAGTTAAACTGAATGTCTGATTTGGCATTTTTGTACAATCTGGGGGGCAACAATTGAGATAACATAAAAATGACCACAAGTGACATTTTTCCAGAATTTATGCCTTTCGCGTTTGGCCAAAATCATATTTTCCAAAAAGTTGTCAATTTAGTCTCAGTCTATCATTTCACACTTGACGAGATACTCTAGATGAGAAATTGGACACTTTGGAGCTCATAGGTGACAGAAAAATAGATAAGATAAAAGTGAAAAACAAATTTTACGAAGAAATGTTCCTAACAACTTGTTTGTGTCCTACCACTAAACAGTGAGTCCCAGACAATTATTTTACACATGAATAGACACGCTAGATGCAGAGTAGTTAAACTGGATGTCTGATTTGGCATTTTTGTACAATCTGGGGGCAACAATTGAGATAACATAAAAATGACCACAAGTGACATTTTTTCCAGAATTTATGCCTTTCGCGTTTGGCCAAAATAATATTTTCCAAAAAGTTGCCAATTTAGTCTCAGTCTATCATTTCACACTTGACGAGATACTCTAGATGAGAAATTGGACACTTTGGAGCTCATAGGTGACAGAAAAATAGATAAGATAAAAGTGAAAAACAAATTTTACGAAGAAATGTTCCTAACAACTTGTTTGTGTCCTACCACTAAACAGTGAGTCCCAGACAATTATTTTACACATGAATAGACACGCTAGATGCAGAGTAGGTAAACTGAATGTCTGATTTGGCATTTTTGTACAATCTGGGGGCAACAATTGAGATAACATAAAAATGACCACAAGTGACATTTTTTCCAGAATTTATGCCTTTCGCGTTTGGCCAAAATCATATTTTCCAAAAAGTTGTCAATTTAGTCTCAGTCTATCATTTCACACTTGACGAGATACTCTAGATGAGAAATTGGACACTTTGGAGCTCATAGGTGACAGAAAAATAGATAAGATAAAAGTGAAAAACAAATTTTACGAAGAAATGTTCCTAACAACTTGTTTGTGTCCTACCACTAAACAGTGAGTCCCAGACAATTATTTTACACATGAATAGACACGCTAGATGCAGAGTAGTTAAACTGGATGTCTGATTTGGCATTTTTGTACAATCTGGGGGCAACAATTGAGATAACATAAAAATGACCACAAGTGACATTTTTCCAGAATTTATGCCTTTCGCGTTTGGCCAAAATCATATTTTCCAAAAAAGTTGCCAATTTAGTCTCAGTCTATCATTTCACACTTGACGAGATACTCTAGATGAGAAATTGGACACTTTGGAGCTCATAGGTGACAGAAAAATAGATAAGATAAAAGTGAAAAACAAATTTTACGAAGAAATGTTCCTAACAACTTGTTTGTGTCCTACCACTAAACAGTGAGTCCCAGACAATTATTTTACACATGAATAGACACGCTAGATGCAGAGTAGTTAAACTGGATGTCTGATTTGGCATTTTTGTACAATCTGGGGGCAACAATTGAGATAACATAAAAATGACCACAAGTGACATTTTTCCAGAATTTATGCCTTACGCGTTTGGCCAAAATAATATTTGCAAAAAAGTTGCCAATTTAGTCTCAGTCTATCATTTCACACTTGACGAGATACTCTAGATGATAAATTGGACACTTTGGAGCTCGTTGGTGACAGAAAAATAGATAAGATAAAAGTGAAAAACAAATTTTACAAAGAATTGTTCCTAACAACATGTTTGTGTCCTACCACTAAACAGTGAGTCCCAGACAATTATTTTACACATGAATAGACACGCTAGATGCAGAGTTGGTAAACTGAATGTCTGATTTGGCATTTTTGTACAATCTGGGGGCAACAATTGAGAAAACATAAAAATGACCACAAGTGACATTTTTCCAGAATTTATGCCTTTCGCGTTTGGCCAAAATCATATTTTCCAAAAAGTTGCCAATTTAGTCTCAGTCTATCATTTCACACTTGACGAGATACTCTAGATGAGAAATTGGACACTTTGGAGCTCATAGGTGACAGAAAAATAGATAAGATAAAAGTGAAAAACAAATTTTACGAAGAAATGTTCCTAACAACTTGTTTGTGTCCTACCACTAAACAGTGAGTCCCAGACAATTATTTTACACATGAATAGACACGCTAGATGCAGAGTAGTTAAACTGGATGTCTGATTTGGCATTTTTGTACAATCTGGGGGCAACAATTGAGATAACATAAAAATGACCACAAGTGACATTTTCGCAGAATTTATGCCTTACGCGTTTGGCCAAAATAATATTTGCAAAAAAGTTGCCAATTTAGTCTCAGTCTATCATTTCACACTTGACGAGATACTCTAGATGAGAAATTGGACACTTTGGAGCTCGTTGGTGACAGAAAAATAGATAAGATAAAAGTGAAAAACAAATTTTACAAAGAATTGTTCCTAACAACATGTTTGTGTCCTACCACTAAACAGTGAGTCCCAGACAATTATTTTACACATGAATAGACACGCTAGATGCAGAGTTGGTAAACTGAATGTCTGATTTGGCATTTTGGTACAATCTGGGGCAACAATTGAGATAACATAAAAAATGACCACAAGTGACATTTTTCCAGAATTTATGCCTTTCGCGTTTGGCCAAAATCA
The DNA here is from genome assembly GCA_905116865.2 of Candidula unifasciata. NCBI lineage: Eukaryota > Metazoa > Mollusca > Gastropoda > Stylommatophora > Geomitridae > Candidula > Candidula unifasciata. The sequence continues at coordinate 23,411 of CAJHNH020005229.1, forward strand.
TATTTGCCAAAAAAGTTGCCAATTTAGTCTCAGTCTATCATTTCACACTTGACGAGATACTCTAGATGAGAAATTGGACACTTTGGAGCTCATAGGTGACAGAAAAATAGATAAGATAAAAGTGAAAAACAAATTTTACGAAGAAATGTTCCTAACAACTTGTTTGTGTCCTACCACTAAACAGTGAGTCCCAGACAATTATTTTACACATGAATAGACACGCTAGATGCAGAGTTGGTAAACTGAATGTCTGATTTGGCATTTTTGTACAATCTGGGGGCAACAATTGAGAAAACATAAAAATGACCACAAGTGACATTTTTCCAGAATTTATGCCTTTCGCGTTTGGCCAAAATCATATTTTCCAAAAAGTTGTCAATTTAGTCTCAGTCTATCATTTCACACTTGACGAGATACTCTAGATGAGAAATTGGACACTTTGGAGCTCATAGGTGACAGAAAAATAGATAAGATAAAAGTGAAAAAACAAATTTTACGAAGAAATGTTCCTAACAACTTGTTTGTGTCCTACCACTAAACAGTGAGTCCCAGACAATTATTTTACACATGAATAGACACGCTAGATGCAGAGTAGTTAAACTGAATGTCTGATTTGGCATTTTTGTACAATCAGGGGGCAACAATTGAGAAAAACATAAAAATGACCACAAGTGACATTTTTCCAGAATTTATGCCTTTCGCGTTTGGCCAAAATCATATTTTTCCAAAAAGTTGTCAATTT